>CM077795.1:21868140-21949407 GCA_039737535.1 Lagodon rhomboides
TTTATCATGGCACCTGTTAGTGGGTGGGATATATTAGGCAGCAAGTAAACATGTTGTCCTCAAAGTTGGTGTGTTCGAAGCAGGAAAAATGGGCAAGTGTAAAGATTTGAGTGAGTTTGACAAAGGCCAAACTCTGATGGCTAGACCACTGGGTCAGACCATCTCCAAAACTGCAGCTCTTGTGGGGTGTTCCCGGTCTGCAGTGGTCAGTATTTATCAAAAGTGGTCCAAGGAAGGAACAGTGGTGAACCAGCAACAAGGTCATGGGAGGCCAAGTCTCATTGATGCACGTGGGAAGCAAAGGCTGGCCCGTGCGGTCCAATCCAACAGACCTTAAAAGAAAGATAACTTACTATGACATATCAAATTTAATATGGTCGGAACACAAACATTGGTTTTGCAATTTCCTTTGTTACAACTTCCACAAGGCTCACAAAAGCCTGGCATTTCATTTTGTAGAGAGATGCCTCTTGCAGCCCAAAATAGTTTTGGCCTAAATTTCATGTAGTTTTCCCCTCCAAAGTCAAAATCAGATTTTCCGCCTGGTGATACATTAATTTTATTAGTTCATTTGTTTATTTCCACAAAAGGGCACTGTCTCCTCAGTCATCCAGAAGTGCTTCAGTTTCACATCATCTGACTTCATACAAACCATCCTCCACTGTAATATGATAGCCAGTCTTCTTGCTGATAGTCTTTTTTGCTTATGTGTAGTTCATATACAGCCAGAGTTAAATTGAGACTGTTAGCCCGGACTTCATGTCTAATTAAACGGACCCTCTGGAGGCCAGCGGCGGTGACGGCGTAGGCTGGGACCCACTGGAAGCCGACTGCGAAGACGAGGGCGAGGGCTGGGACCCTCTGGAGGCCAGCGGCGAAAACGAAGGCGAGGGCTGGGTCCCTCTGGAGGCCAGCGGTGAAGGCAAAGGCGAGGGCTGGGACCCTCTGGAGGCTGGTGACGAAGGTGAAGGCTGAGACCCTCTGGAGGCCGGTGGCGAAGACGAAGGCTGAGACACTCTGGACGCCAGGCGGGGAAGATGAAGGTCCTCTGGATGCCGGCGGGGAAGACGAAGGCCCTCTGGAAGCCGAACCACCGACTGGGAAACCCTCCTGGACCTTGGTAGGGCCACCGACTGAGGTTCACTGGGAGGTGTCGGCCTGGGAGTCGACTGAGATTCACTGGGAGGTGTCGGCCTTGGAGCCGACTGAGATTCACTCAGAAGTGTCGGCCTGGGAGCCGACGTGGGACCACTGGAAGCTGTCATTTAGTGACACAAGCAGTCAGGCAGCCACTGAGATCCTGTCCAACTCCTCTCTGGATAGAAGTTTGCAGTGGCCAGAGGTATCTGACATTCCCAAATTTTCTGTTGAAGTTGAGTATAGACTTCGTCAAGGTAACCTGTTGTATCTCAGGGATGGAACCTATACCTACCAACATATACAGAGAAGGGACATTTTGAAGCTGTTGCAAAAGCCTTAGTACAAACACACCCACGTCTTAAAGAATCAGGGCCATCCTCTGGCTGGGATGGATGGAAGAACAGTGTGAAGTTCAAGATGGGTAATTATAGAACCAAAATGCGCCAGCTGGGTCGAGTTGATGTCACTGTCAACAGTGGTAAACGTGGAAGGCAATTGGATATCCAAAGGGGATGGATGACCACAAGGTTCTGGTTAGTGAAATGATGAAGACACAACCAAACGCATTAACGTAGGGATACGGATCACCTCAGCATGTGGTGAAATACAGTGCGAGGCCCAGTTGTGCTAATGTGTAGGGATACGGAGGTTCTATGGTTGAGAAAATGTAGTGCCAAAAGAACGGGCAGTCTGACGGCAATGTAAAGCAGTGTACTGGGAGCAGTGCTGGTTGTGGAGTCTGACAGCAGCAGGAAGGACCTGTGGTACCTCTGCTTCACACACTTGGACCTGCGGTACCTCTCCTTCACACACTTGGACCTGCGATACGTCTCCTTCACACACTTGGACCTGCGAAACCTCTCCTTCACACACTTGGACCTGCAGTACCTCTCCTTCACACACTTGGACCTGCAATTAAGGTTTTCACCAAGACGCAACATGGCAACCGCAAGAGGGCATTCAATGAGCCATGGTACAGATACTACACATGGTTAGAGTACTCCATCAGTAGAGACTCTCTATTTTGTTATGCCTGCCACCATTTTTCCCTTCCAAATGCCCTGTCCTCTGAATTCAGTGCAGAAACTGGCTTCTCCAACTGGAAAAAAGCTTTGTGTAAAGAAGGTGGCTTTAAAGACCACTCCAAATCAGAGCACCACCGAGGGGCCAAGGGCCAAATTCTGATGGCTAGGCGATTGGGTCAGACCATCTCCAAAACTGCAGCTCTTCTGGGTTGTTCCCGCTCTGCAGTGGTCAGTATCTATCAAAAGTGGTCCAAGGAAGGAACAGTGGTTAACCGGCGACAGGGTCATGGGAGGCCAAGGCTCAATGATGCACATGGGGAGCGAGGGCTGGCCCGTGTGGTCCAATCCAGCGGACCTTAAAAGAAAGATAACTTACTGTGATATATCAAATTTAGTTGGAACACATAAACATTAGTTTCGCAATTTACTTTGGTACAACTTCCACAAGGCTCACAAAAGTCTGGCATTTCATTTTGTGGAGAGATGCCTTTTGCAGCCCAAAATAGCTCTGGCCTAAATTTCATGTAGTTTTCGCCTCCAAAGTCAAATCAGATTTTCCGCCTTGTGATACATTCATTTTATTAGTTCATTTGCTTATTTCCACAAAAGGGCACTGTCTCCTCAGTCGTCCAGAAGTGCTTCAGTTTCACATCATTTGACTTCGTATTTTTTTAACTTTAGTCCAGAGGGGTAGCTGCATCTTTTAACAGAATAGGTCGCCATTGTTGCTGAAGTTATTAAAAAAGTGTATATAGTCAACGACAGACATCAGAAGCTCGGTGATTGGCTTTTTTTGAGGCAATGTACGTGTACGATGGGAAAGCTCTGTGACATTGCTGTTATTCTGCCATGCTACGCCTCCTCACCCACACCCGGTCCCGTGAACACATCACTCCTGTCCTCTGCACTCTCCACTGGCTACCCATCAAACAACGCATCACCTTCAAAATACTCCTCCTGACTTTTAAAGCTCTCCATCACCTGGCCCCGCCCTACCTGTCCGATCTCCTCACCCCAAATCGACCCTCCCGAGCCCTCCGATCCTCCTCCACACTCACTCTGATCACCAAACCATCAAGACTCAAATCCTTCGGCGACAGCGCCTTCTCCTTAGCAACACCCCGACTCTGGAACTCACTCCCCCAACCTGTCCGTGACTCCCCCTCACTTCCCACATTCAAATCCCGTTTAAAAACATACCTCTTCTCACAAGCCTACGACCTCCCCTATCCATAACCATAACCATCCCCACCCTTGCCTTCTCCCCTCCTCATGCCCCGTCACCCCCTCCCCCTTCCCCGCCACTCTCCCCTGCATCTCGGTCCCCATTGGACTGTCTTGTCTTGTCTTTATGTCTTGTCTTGGATGTCTGTTCCATTATTATTTATTCCTCATTCCACCATTGCTCTTGTCTTTGATGTTTGTACCAGTATTATTTACTTTTTATCCCTCATTCCACCACTGCTCTTGTGTATGTATGGATCTATGTATGTATGTTTGCGGTACTGTTGTCTTTCTTTGTTTCTTTCTTCCCCTTATTCTGTAAGTGACTTTGGGTCTTTGAAAAGCGCTATACAAATAAAATGAATTATTATTATTATTGTTATGTTGTCTTCTTGCGTTACTCTGGTTATTTTATGTTGCTGCATGCATGTGTGAATTCGAGGGGCTGTTGGTGAGAAGTGGGAAATTTTAACGGGATATTTTTAATCTGCTAACTACCTGTTCGCCCTCCACACGGCGGTGGACACCACATCACATTGAACCCACTCCCGTCAACGAGGCGCCGCGAACGAGGGCACCGTTCCAGCGGAGGAGAGATGAGCGTGACTGCTGCTGTAGCACGGTCTACTGAGCTGGTGAGTGCTGTTAAGCTAACATAAGCGACCATGTTGTATTTTGAGATGGATTTTGATTGAAATAGATTAAGTGAAGGTTAATGGAGAAACGCTTGAGAAATTATTAATTTAATGCATGTGACACACAGATGACTGTCACGGTGGAGGTAAGAATTAAGGTGGACCCAAAAGTCAGAATAAAGCTGGGAGGGTGGAGGCAAGGGCTGAGACCCTCAGGAGGCCGAAGGTTGAATCCCCCAGGCAGCCGACGGTGGGGTCACAGGCTGAGACCCCCGGGAGGCCGATGGCGGAGACGAAAGGCCGAGACCCCCGGGACGCAGACGGCGGGGACGAAGGCTGAGACCCCCGGGAGGCCGACAGCGGAGATGAAGGCTGAGAACCCAGGAGGCCAGCAGTGAAGAAGAAAGACCTCTGGAAAGCTGGCGGTGACAAGAAAGGCTAAGACCCGGCCTTGGAGCCGACGGAAGGTCGCTGGCAGCTGTCAAAATTGGCTGGGCCTCTGACCAAGGGGCTGGGACTGGCCTCGGTTCCAACCGAGGGGCTGGGACAGGCCTCGGCTGGGCCTCTGACCAAGGGGCTAGGACAGGCCTTGGCTCCAACCGAGGGGCTGGGACAGGCCTCGGCTGGGCCTCCGACCGAGGAACAGGAACTGGTGTCGGTTGGGCCGCCAACTGGGAGCCTCTGCCAGGTATCGGCAGGACCACCGACCGAGGAGCAGGGATAGGGGCCGTCTGGACTGCTGACTGAGAACCACTGGCAGTTGTCAACCGGGCCACCGACTGGAAACCACTGGCAGGTGTTGACAGGGCCGCCGACTGGAAACCGCTGGCAGATGTCGACCGGGGCGCCGACTGGAAACCACTGGCAGATATTGGCAGGGCCGCCTACTGAGAGACACTGACAGATGTCGACCAGGCTGCCAACTGAGAGACACTGGCAGGTATCGGCCTGGGTGTCAGCCACGCCAGCAGTGGACCCCACCCAAAAGCGCCAGTTCGGCCGCCAAACCTAGAGCTGGGGCTCCAGAGCCAGACTTCGGGGAGCCAGGACACAGCCGGGAATGTTGCTTTCTTGGTGGGGGCACCTTGTAGGCCAGGCGGGTTCCCAATAGTGGGTCCACTGGGGGCTTTTCTGAGACTGAGGCTTGGACCCGGGCTGGCAGCAAGGCTGGGGTTGAGTGGAAGCTAACAGGCTGGTGGCTAGCAGGCATCTGAGGGTTAGCACTGCTAACCCTCAGATGCGGTGTTATCTGCCACACTGGCAGGTAGATTTTTGTACCATAATAGTAGGCCTACGTTAAAGTGTACTGCGTTTTGGGACACACACAAACACACACACAAATACAGTGTGAAGACCCGCCCGCACTCTGCCTCTGATTGGCTCTGACCCTGACATTTTGTCTAGCAACAAACACCTGTCAATCAGAGGCAGAGTAGAATAAGAGGGTGATTATCACTTTACGCCGGACAGCTGCTAATTACCGTAAGCAAATTTTCAAAGTATGTGGCGATATTTGGAAGGAGTCAAGCTTTGAAAATAAATAATAAATAAAATCGGCATCAGTAATCTGGACGGGGTCTGACTCTGTCACTCGCGGGGACGGTTGCTGTTTTCTTGGGGAAAGTTCACTGAAGTCTCGGTCAGGAGTTCGGACAGTCGCGGAGATTTAAGAGTTAAAGTTTTTTGCCGGTGACAGACACTGTTTTTCGGGCAGAAATGTTATGAGGAGTCAGTCACACAGACAGGAGGACAGACGCTTCCCCATGTATATCTGCTGTATTGTTTTCCTCATATAAGTTGCCAAGACAGTTACAGTTACTACGTTACTGTTGTTTGGTCCTGTAACGTTGCTTTGTGGGACATTTCTCTGTATTAAGTTGAGTGAAGGATCTGTGTAGTTAACAGACTGTCAGACCGTCACGCCCTCGATACGTGCAGCCGGCTTATCCGTTCACACTGGTTCGGTTCGCCAACAATGCCCTGGCAGAGAATTGGCGCACTAAAGCCGGACCCAAACGCAGTGTGTCTCGGGCTCAAGCTGAGCCTCTGCTCTCGACACCCACTGTGACGTTGCTTGCGTCAACGCCATGCCTAATTTCAGACATAGAACAATTGATAGATAGATTTTCTTGCTTTAACTCCTGTTGATAGCAAATACATTTATCAATATATTAAAAATAATTATACTTCAACTTTGCTGTGGCCTCTTCTTTAGGTTTGTATTCGACATAATACTTTATCACAATGAAATGTATGGAAATTCATGTATATGTAACACAAAAAGGCAACTTATTATTTTGGCTGGTAAAAAATATGCTTGGCCGGTGGATTTTTTCATCTACCAGTCCACTTGGCTGGTGAGTCAAAAAGTTAATTTCGGACCCTGTTTACAACATATACAGAGAAGAAACATTTTGAAGCAGTTGCAAAAGCCTTAAAACAAACACACCCGTGTCTTAAAGGTCCCATATTATGAAAAACACGTTTTCTCTGGTCTCTACATAAACTGGTCCTCCCTGAGCCTACCAATTCCCAGAATGAGGAAAGCAAACGAGTCCTGCATAGTCTCTGCACCCCACCCACTGGTAAAACGGTGCTCCTACAGGCTGTTCAGATTCAGCTCCTGTCGTTACGTAACGACAGGAGACATTTGCATAAGGCGGCCTGCTCTGCGAGATGATAGGAGATATCGAGAGGGGGGCGTTCATTCGGAGGTGAAGTTCGGTGTGTCCAGCAGTAAGATAGCAGTGTTTTGCAATGTCGTCGCTCAGAGCTAGACACGCAAATTACTTTGTTGTTGGTTGTAAAAATCAACATAAGTGCCTATATTCTGTCCCAGCTACAGAGGAACACAAGAGACAGTGGTTGCGCTTCATTTTTAACGACAGTGTGCCCGCTACGGTTCCTGTAAAGTCTGTTTGTGTGCGCTAACCACTTCACATTGGACTGCGTCAGTAATGAGGGTCAGTACAAAGCTGGCTTTGCCTCGACACTGACCCTCGTAAAAGGATCAGTCCCAACCATACGGGACTCAGCAACTGCACCCGAGCCACAGGTAAGTGTCGCCACGTTTTGATAGTATTTACAGCTGCCGACGAGTATGGTGAAGTCAGCTTGAAATTGGCTAACTAGTTAGATCTGCTTCAGTCCGCTATGCAATGCCGTTTGAAGCGAGTTTAATGTTAATAATATTAAGAGGGAGCTTGGTTGTCACAGTAAAAGTCTGGAAACATGTGCAGACTGGAGACAGAGACCATGCGAACAGTGTCCAAGAGTTTGGAGACAGTACTGACAGTACTGACAGACGGAGCTCATTAGCATTTAAAGGTGCAGGCACAGAAACAGCCTGCTCTCAGTAGAGCTCATTTGAGTGAATTTTAGACAGCTTAAGTTCAGGACCACGGATGGGTTTGGGGCAATACATTTCGAATACTGTGTGGTTGGACCTCTGACAGCTGTGTGAAATTGATGAAAAGAATCGGGCTAATCCTCTGGCTGGGATGAATGGAAGAACAGTGTGAAATTCAAGATGGGTAATTATAGAACCAAAATGCGCCAGCTGGGTCGAGTTGATGTCACTGTCAACAGTGGTAAACGTGGAAGGCAATTGGATATCCAAAGGGGATGGATGACCACAAGGTTCTGGTTAGTGAAATGATGAAGACACAACCAAACGCATTAACGTAGGGATACGGATCACCTCAGCATGTGGTGAAATACAGTGCGAGGCCCAGTTGTGCTAATGTGTAGGGATACGGAGGTTCTATGGTTGAGAAAATGTAGTGCCAAAAGAACGGGCAGTCTGACGGCAATGTAAAGCAGTGTACTGGGAGCAGTGCTGGTTGTGGAGTCTGACAGCAGCAGGAAGGACCTGTGGTACCTCTGCTTCACACACTTGGACCTGCGGTACCTCTCCTTCACACACTTGGACCTGCGATACGTCTCCTTCACACACTTGGACCTGCGAAACCTCTCCTTCACACACTTGGACCTGCAGTACCTCTCCTTCACACACTTGGACCTGCAATACCTCTCCTTCACACACTTGGACCTGCAATATCTCTCCTTCACACATTTGGAACTGCGATACCTCTCCTTCACACACTTGGACCTGCAATACCTCTCCTTCACACACTTGGACCTGCAGTACCTCTCCTTCACACACTTGGACCTGCGATACCTCTCCTTCACACACTTGGCCCGGCGGTACCTCGCCTTCACACACTTGGACCTGCAATACCTTTCCTTCACACATTTGGAACTGCGATACCTCTCCTTCACACACTTGGACCTGCGATACCTCTCCTTCACACACTTGGACCTGCAGTACCTCTCCTTCACACACTTGGACCTGCGATACCTCTCCTTCACACACTTGGACCTGTGATACCTCTCCACACACTTGGACCTGTAATACCTCTCCTTCACACACTTGGACCAGTGGTACCTCTCCTTCAGACACTTGGACCTGTGGTACCTCTCCTTCACACACTTGGACCTGTGATACCTCCTTCACACACTTGGGGTGTATCAGTCTATCACTGAAGGAGCTGCCCAGTGCTGTGATAGTGACCTGCAGGGGGCGGGACTCTTTCACCAGCAGTAATAACAGCTTTTCCATCATTCTGCTCTCTCCCACCACCTGCACTGGATCAAGAGGGCATCCCATAATGGAGATGGCCTTCTTGATAAGTTTATCAAGTCTCTTCCTACCTGTTGCCGAGATACTGCTGCTCCAGCAGACTAATCCATAGAAAATGGCTGATGCCGCCACAGAGTCATACAACACTGAGTAAATGAAGCTGTACGACTTGCAGGCCTCTTTTGAGGACATACATTGGATTAGACTAAAAATACCTGGTGGATCTAGCACAAACAAAGTCTTAATGATATTTCTTGTGTCAACAAAGGACTATAGCCTTCAACAGAAAATAACTGTTATCACTGAGTAAACATGAAAAATCCTTCACAGATCAACAGATTTTAATCTTGATTTAAACCTATTGACCTTGTTAAACCTACAGTCCCTGACAGAAGTCTTGTCGCTTATCCAAGTTGTCGGAACAAGAAATAATAACTTGACTTGTAGTTGATCAATTGGAATCAGAAATGGCTTACATGAAAGGCAACAGACTCTAGATTATGCTTATCATACCAAAATAAAGTTGTGTATCATTCATTGAGTTTTATCATTTAATCAGGACAGAAAGGTCAGATTTTGCTTGGACAAAAGTCTTGTCGTATCTTTAAAAGAGTCAACCAATCACAGATTAGAGCGCCACCTGTGACAAATACTGTAATTAACACATTCCCAGGTGTGTATAAAAAGAACCCCAGCACACCAAACCTTCATATGAAGTGCAACCTGACCTCTGACAACATGCCAAAGATTCAACAACAGACCAAAGTGCTGATCATCAAGAGCCTGAAGACCAAGTCTGCTGCTGAGGTGGCAGACATCTTTAATGTATCCAAATGTCGAGTGGAGAGGATAAAAAAAAGATTTGAAGAAACTGGTGACATTCATGACAAGCCCAGGTCAGGCAGACCCCATAAGACAACTGTTCAAGAGGACCGTTTGTTGCTTCGGCAGACCAGGGCCAGCCCTTTTTCAACTGCAGCAGAGCTACATGAGAACTGGTCACCAGAAACCCCTGTTTCTACAAGAACAGTTTGTTGAATTCTCTTACACAGTGGTCTCCATGGCCGAATTACTGCTCACAAACCAGCATTAAACAGAAGACTGCAAAAGAGTTGTGTTGCATTTGCCAAGGCCCACAGCTTGCAGAAAGGATGGACAGTGGAAAAGTGGAAGAAGGTTGATTTGTCTGATGAATCATCCAGTGAACTGCATCCCAGTCGCTGCAAATACTGCAGAAAACCTGTTGGAATCCGCATGGACCCAAGATTCACCTAGAAAACAGTCAAGTTTGGTTGAGGAAAAATCATGGTTTGGGGTTACATCCAGTATGGTGGTGTGCAAGAGATCTGCAGAGTGGATGGCAACATCAACAGCCTGAAGCATCAATAGATTCTTGCTGCCCATTACATTCCAAACCACAAGAGAGGGCAAATTCTTCAACAGGATGGCGCTCCTTCTCATACTTCAGCCTCCACATCAAAGTTCCTGAAAGCGAAGAAGGTCAAGGTGCTCCAGGATTGGCCAGCCCAGTCACCAGACATGAACATTATTGAGCATGCCTGGGGTAAGATGAAGGAGGAGGCTTGGAAGATGAAACCAAAGAATCTTGATGAACTCTGGGAGTCCTGCAAGACTGCTTTCTTTGCCATTCCTGTCACACCGCGGTGAGGGATGTCTTGTCTTGGGTTTTTTGTCTTGTCAATTTCCGGTTTTATTTTGAAAAGTAACTCTCCTCTCGTTCCAGGTCACTTGCCCTTCCTCCTGTGTCACGGTCTGGTGTCTCCCTAATCCCTGATTGTTATGTGATATAGTCTTTGTCTTCCCCTGTCTGCGTTGCCAGAGTATTCGTCGTCCCGTCTGATATCTCCAGCCTTGTCCAGTGTATCAAGCCAAGTTAAGTTGTCGAGTTTTATTTTGTTCTGTATTAGTTTTCCTCTGCGTCAGAGTGATTTTCTGTTCATAGATTTTTCTGGTTAGTCTTTTGTTTGCTTTAGATTAGAGATTTTCATAGCCTTGTTTTCCTCCCTTGTTGGAGCACTTTTTGTTTGCAATTTTGTATCTGAGATAGTGTAGATAATTTCATAGCCTGTGTGCCTTTCCTCTTCGGAGCGATTTTGTTTTCATTGTTAAATTTTATAGAGAATTCCTGCTTAGATCAGAGTAGCTATATTTTCCTCCTTCGGGAGCGTTTTTCTTTGGTGTCTTTATTTTCGTTAGTGTGTCTTCGGACCATTGAGAATTTCACAGCCGATTTGTTTGTCACTACTGTCTCAGACAAAACTAATCGGTGAAATAAAGCCTGCCTCAACCGCTGCCACTCTGCATCTGAGTCCTTCTTTCTGCCACAGCCTGACAATTCCAGATGACTTCATCAATAACTTATTTGAGTCATTGCCGAGACGTATGGATGCAGTCCTCCAACCTCATGGGAGTCATACATGATATTAATTATTTTTCCCAAGGCACCATGACTTTATGTTCAGATGTTATTGTAGCACATTTGTGTATTCAAAATAAAATATAATTTGTACCGTACATTATTTTGTATGCGACAAGACTTTTGTCCAAGCAAAATCTGACCTTTCTGTCCTAATTAAATGATAAAACTCAATGAATGATACACAACTATATTTTGGTATAACAAGCATAATCTAGAGGCCTTTGCCGTTCATATAAGCCATTTCTGATTCCAATTGATCAACTACAAGTCAAGTTATTATTTGTTGTTCCGACAACTTGGATAAACGACAAGACTTTTGTCAGGGACTGTACAGGTGTACTACTGTTCTTGAATACCATCTCTTGTTAATATGACTGCTCATTTATAGTATCTCAGATGAATTTTGACATTTCTCTACATGCGTAGTTAACATGTGTCATATTCTCTGGATTTGAAATCAGAGAATATTTGAAGTTACTTGTACATACTTTTAACATTTGTGTTTTTCATCTATGCTGTTTTGTTTCACTGTCTGATTGTCATAATCATAACTGTCTGAGGATGTTTCACAGACAAACAGAAATAGTAAACCACCGTTTAATTATGCAAGAAAAACAAATTTGTTCAATGAATAATTAAGAGATGTGTAATAAAGGCCAATGACAAAATCTTTCCATCCAATCATCACATTTGTAAATGTTAAATAACCACAGGTTATTGTTGTTATTATTATTATTATTGTCATTTTTAATATGTAGGAACATGGTGTAACATGCTATAAAGTGGAGTGTGTATTGAAATGCATTCACTTGAAATTGTTATTGGCTCTTGTTTTGGAAAAGTGAGCATCTCCATCGACAGCACAGATTTAGCATGAGGGCAGGCCTGATGGTTTGATCCCTCAGCCCATAGATGAGAGCACTCAGACACCTTGGAAGGATATTCAGGCACACAAAGCATACATTGTAAATCCTAAGGAGGGCTAATCTCCCTACTCTTCTAGCAATGGATGTCATAATGGTGGTGTGCAAGGTGGAGGTAAGAATCAGGCACAGTTGAATCAGGTGAAGCAGAAGCGTTTGAAGAGCCTTTCTAGCTGAGGCTTTGTCTGTTGAGGCAGACCTGGCTACCAGCGCTACACCAATGTAGGAGGCAAAGATTACTACACCAACTGACAGAAAGAGTATGCTGGCATACGTTTCTTCAAAATCATTAAAGACTGGTGCGAAAAACATTGTTTCCTTACTGCAAAAGTCTTTCATACGTTGATCAAGGGAGATTGTTGTGAACACATACAACAGCATAAAAACTCGAATGAGGATGTGAATAAAACTGAAGGCCCACACTAGAGCAATGATGATGCTCAGGCTTCTCATGGTAAAGATGGCAGCATGCCTCAGTGGATAGCACACAGCCACAAATCTCTCAACTGACATCACAGCCAAGGTGAGAGGGGAGATGGTGACAGTGAAAACTGAGAGCAGAATGAGGGGACCACATACATAATATGAAATTCTCATCCCTAAAAAAGCTAGAAAATAGAGGACAAGGTTCGATACCAGTGCAGCAGTGTCTGCAAAGAGCAGGTTTAACAGCAGGATGTAACGTGATGTCTCACAAAACACCTGCTTAGACCTCAGGGTGAACAGCAAAACACTGTTAATGTAGAAGAAAGAGCAGCTTGATCCCATAGATAACGTGCCATACAATATCATCTCATTTGATACTTGCAAATAAGTGGTGACATTGGCCTTAGGCTGCAACACAGTAAACATCACAGAATTATATGTAAAGAAAAAAAGACTTGTTCATACAAAGTAAAGTTCATCAGGTTAAAGAAGCTCATAAAATGATCAGCACAGACAGCTGTCGAGTTCAGAACGACAAATTATTCATCAAAGATGGACAGTCAAGTCAGCAAGTTAGAGGACATGTTTGTTTGCACAGAGAGCAGAAGTGGTGTGCTGATGGTGTTTCCTGCAACACAAGGTATATATGCTTTGTCCTCAGTTGAGTCCCACATGTATCATTACATCAGCATGTTGTTCACATTAGAAATTAGTATTGTAACTGTTTAGCACTGTCTCTTTCACACTCACTCCATTTTCTCCCACTGCTTACAAGGTCAAGGTCATTTTTATGATCCCTGACTGGTGATCCAGTCAGCCTTCATTTTCATGAAAGATTTTGTGGCATACAAAATAGTAAAGTGAAAGCAAGGTTCATAGGGAACCATTCTAACCGCTTATGGTATAGACCAGTGGTTCCCAACCTTTTTTCCTTGAAGGCTCCCTTGCCAGTGTCCAAGACAAGCCAGGCCCCCTCAACCCCAACCCACATAGACTAAAAGAATAAGGTGATTATTGCAAACGGTCGCACTTTATTTTACAGTACGTTAATAAGACGTAACAAGCCGTAAATTGATCAAATTAGATAATGCGCTAATCAGACATAACAAGCCATACTTTGTATCAAATTAGACAAAAACAATGCGCTAATAAAACATAACAAGCCGTACTTTGGATCAAATTAGACGAAAACAATACACTAATAAAACGTAACATCTGTACTTTGTATTTAAATTATGTATATAAATTAGACAACTAGAAATAATATAATCTTAATTACACAGTAAACAAGAAAAGTTATACTGTAATTAGACACCATATAGCCTAACCAAATTATACTGTAATCAGAAACCGCATAAAGTCTTATTACTTAAAATACAGGCCACTATACTTAGACACTATTATACCAAATTATACTGTAATTACAAACCAAATGTGACGAATGTACTGCAATATTATCAGGCATGGCCTTTATAATAGTAAGACAAAACACACAGAGTTCAGAGGAAAATACATTTATTTAGTTTATTTTATTTAAATTGGTGAGAAAGGCAGCTGTTGTGTTTACAGACTCATGATATGGATGTTAATACTGCGCACTGTCAGTGTCGCTACGCTCCCCCACCCTCAGATGTCTCCCCCACCCTCAGATGTACTGTGTTAAGTAGAAAAGGCTGCAGAATGATATACAGAGAAGAAGAGTGTAACAGGTAAGCAGGTAATGTCAGAGCCAAGCGAGTGCATATGAAACCATGTAGTTAATCAATTAGCGGTTGCTGTAGATGACCTTTAATATGGTCATTGTTTCTAAGAACGTTTTCATTTAGTTTGCCAATATTCTTTGAAGCCAGGTTAGTATTTCATTATTTTTTTAGACACTAAATGGGTGACTTTTATTTTGAAAGGGTCTCATTGTGAACCAAAACAACATCCGGTGTTCTTGAGAATCATGTGTGTCTCCATGTTGGAAATGTGCCTATACGGTGTTTGCTGAACGTGATGAACATTATAATTCTGTTTACTTAGTACCTGGCTGATAAAGGGCACAAGGTTTGTTGTCATATCCCTTCATGACATGTTTAATGTTTAATTCAGACCGTGGTAACTTTTGCAGTTTTGTATATTTTGATGTAGCATGTTTGAGTTAGCGGGAACGCTAATTACCGTTAGCTCAGCTATCCTGTCGGGTTAGAGGAACGGAGATAAGGCTGGTCATTTCATTGTATGTTTATTAATGTAGAGAAACTTGTTTTGTGCGGTTTGTATTGGCTTTAACATATTGAGTTAAAGGTTCATATTTAATACAAATGTACTGGTTAAAAGTTTTATTTTAAGTTAAAAACAATGCATACAGCTCTCTAATAGAGGTTGTCATTTAAGTTAAAGTAGATAAAAATGTGACTTTTCCGTGAATGCAACAGTGATTGAAGCAGCGAAAAGAAGACTGCATGGTTATATTTTGAGTGAATTTATGATACAATAAGGTCCTGAAGGAAAATAATTTTCATAGCTCTTACGGTGTGTTCGAGTGTAAAGGTTCCTGCAATAAACACTTTGGACCAGAGTCTTTTTGTCCGCAAGAGTCTGACCATCATTCAGCCGGGAATGCTACAGTTGCTACAAGTAATTAAAGTCCTCAACAGTTCGTCCTCCTGTGCTTCATCAACATAACAGCGGATACTCCTGAACTCAGCTGTGTAAAAAGTACAGGTTGTCGTCCTCCGTCACCACAACACATGCCGCCTGAGTCGCCATTGTAGCATCAGCTAGCTGCTCAGTGAACGTCGCTGTGACGTTCAGTTATTTGACTGACATCTGTTCATAAAATTAGGAGATAACGTTGTTTTTCTGAAAGCTTAGGTGGCTCAGCAAACCTCCAGAGAAGGACTTCCAGAGAGCGACCATCAGCTCCTCATGGTGTGTTTGAGCTGGAGCTCAGCTACAAACAACTGTGGAGGCCCCTGTGTGAGGAGAGGGACAGTGACGCATTGTGAGCCGCACAGTGCCCTTTAGCCCTGTGCTGGCAGGGCTCTGGAGCACTGGAGGCCATCTACATGAGTCAGAAAAGCGACCCTCTAAGAAAGTCTAATAAGGGTCTAACAGTGAGAAGAGTCACTTTATTTTACAGTACAGTTCTGTTGTAATGTGCCACAAATGATCCTCCAAGTAAGTCTAATAAGACTCTAATAAGGGTCTAACAGTGGGAAATAAAGATGCAATGTCCTGGCAGCTTCAATAACTGGTCTAATGTTACTGGGGTTGGATAGTGACATGGCCTTAAATGGTCTGATGTATAACTATGGGAGTAGAGCATCAAGGAAGCCACCTACAAACTCCACAAGACTCCAGAGAACATCCAGGTGACCAGGGACATGTGTAGTAGCGACCAGATGTGAACCAATGTGGTTTGACTTTAGCTAAGGCACCGTTTTCTTCTAATGATCAATAAGTGACTCTGTAAGAAAGTGAAACTATGTTGAATAAAGCTCAAATACATGTACAGTCCCTGACAAAAGTCTTGTCGCTTATCCAAGTTGTAGGAACAACAAATAATAACTTGATTTGTAGAAGATCAATTGGAATCAGAAATGGCTTATATGAAAGGCAAAGGCCTCTAGAATATGCTTATTATACCAAAATAAAGTTGTGTATCATTCATTGAGTTTTATCATTTAATTAGGACAGAAAGGTCAGATTTTGCTTGGACAAAAGTCTTGTCGCATACAAAAATAATGTATGGTAGAAATTATATTTTATTTTGAATACACAAACATGCAACAATAACATCTGAACATAAAGTCATGGTGCCTTGGGAAAAATAATTAATATCGTGTATGACTCCCATGAGCTTGGAGGATTGCATCCATACGTCTCGGCAATGACTCAAATAAGTTATGGATGAAGTCATCTGGAATGGCAAAGAAAGTAGTCTTGCAGGACTCCCAGAGTTCATCAAGATTCTTTGGTTTCAACTTCCAAGCCTCCTCCTTCATCTTACCCCAGACATGCTCAATAATGTTCATGTCTGGTGACTGGGCTGGCCAATCCTGGAGCACCTTTACCTTCTTCGCTTCAGGAACTTTGATGTGGAGGCTGAAGTATGAGAAGGAGCACCATCCTGTTGAAGAATTTGCCCTCTCTTGTGGTTTGGAATGTAATTGGTAGCAAGAATCTCTTGATACTTCAGGCTGTTGATGTTGCCATCCACTCTGCAGATCTCTCGCACACCCCCATACTGGATGTAACCCCAAACCATGATTTTTCCTCCACCAAACTTGACTGTTTTCTGGGTGAATCTTGGGTCCATGCGAGTTCCAACAGGTCTTCTGCAGTATTTGCGGCGATTGGGATGCAGTTCAATGGATAATTCACCAGAAAAATCAACCTTCTGCCACTTTTCCACTGTCCATCCTTTCCACAAACTGTGGGCCTTGGCAAATGCAACACAATTCTTTTGTTGTCTTCTGTTTAATGCTGGTTTGTGAGCAGTAATTCGGCCATGGAGACTACTGTGTGAGAGAATTCGACAAACTGTTCTTGTAGATACAGGGGTTTCTGGTGACCAGTTCCCATGTAGCTCTGCTGCCGTTGAAAAAGGGCTGGCCCTGGACTGCCGAAGCAACAAACGGTCTTCTCGAACAGTTGTCTTGTGGGGTCTGCCTGACCTTGGCTTGTCATGAATGTCACCAGTTTCTTCAAATCTTTTTTTTATCCTCTCCACTTGACGTTTGGATACATTAAAGATGTCTGCCACCTCAGCAGCAGACTTGGTCTTCAGGTTCTTGATGATCAGCACTTTGGTCTGTGGTTGAACCTTTGGCATGATGTCAGAGGTCAGGTTGCACTTCATATGAAGGTCTGGTGTGCTGGGGTTCTTTTTATGCACACCTGGGAATGTGTGAATTACAGTATTTGTCACAGGTGGAGCTCTAATCTGTGATTGGTTGACTCATTTAAAGACACGACAAGACTTTTGTCCAAGCAAAATCTGACCTTTCTGTCCTAATTAAATGATAAAACTCAATGAATGATACACAACTTTATTTTGGTATAATAAGCATAATCTAGAGGCCTTTGCCTTTCATATAAGCCATTTCTGATTCCAATTGATCAACTACAAGTCAAGTTATTATTTGTTGTTTCTACAACTTGGATAAGCGACAAGACTTTTGTCAGGGACTGTATTTTCCTCTGAACTCTGTGTGTTTTGTCTGAGTATTATAAAGGCCATGCCTGATATAATATTGCAGTACATTCGTCACATTTAGTTTGCAATTACAGTATAATTTATATTAAATTTATACATATATGTATATACTATATTTTAATTTATAAAGGTATAGTAGCCTATATTTTAAGTAATAAGACTTTATATGTGATTTCTGATTACAGCATGATTTGGGTAGGCTATATGGTGTCTAATTACAGTATAACTTTTGGGTCATTCCATGAAATCGGTGCCTTTTCAACTTTGAAAAGTTAAAATTCACACAGTACACAACACTAATGTTAAAACTATGTAAATGAGGCAATGAGTTCAGCAGAATTACTGCCAGACAGTAAAACTAGGGTGAACACTAGTCTGTGTCATCCCTGTTACTCACATGTCAAGTCCTGTTACTGGAAAGTTAACAGGGTTGACAGTAACAGGGTTGACCATTTCAAGCTAATTTGCCCATTGCTAGCTAAAACAAATGCTAGCTAAAGCACATGCTATGTACTTTGAAAGGCAATTACATGCAGATATTGATTATATTATGAGAAATAAATAATTGTTTGGATTAATATGTTAAAAAATGGTAACAGGGTTGACGTTGTATGCTCATCCCCTCTGGTTAAACCTTGAAAAAACATCAAAAATAGCACATCAGAGATGAGCAAAACTTACTTGTCACTGAGCTGTTAGCAACCTGGTTCAGAGACGATGCAACCTCCTGTAAATCATGTCAAATCTGGGATGTACCATTATTTTGTTAGGGTTTTTTGGTTAGGGTAACAGGGTTGACATAAAATTAGGGGACACCGATAAATTGGTAAATATTTATTACAATCAATATATATTTTACCAAAAACACTGTTTCACAATAAGATCATACTTAAAACAATATGTAAATGTGAACATTTTAACATTTTGCCAACGTTTTACAAATTAAAAGTCCTGCTGACGTACAACAACAATAGTGAGGGACAGGCCAAAAACCTCATCCTCATCAGCTTAAAAATAATTTTTATTATTCAAAATAATATACAATTGATTTTAATTTGATGTTTTATTGAGGAGAGAAGACATGGTAATGTTATATTTTCAAATTACATCTTTGTTTGTTGTTATTGTAATTTTATGACAAGTAATTTCTTGGGGACACAAAAGGCACCGATTTCATGGAATGACCCTTTACTTGTTTACTGTCTAATTAAGATTACATTGTTTCTAGTTGTAATTTGATACAAAGTACGGCTTGTTACGTCTTATTGGCGTATTGTTTTTGTCTAATTTGATACAAAGTACGGCTTGTTATGTCTTCTTAGCGTATTTTTTTTTGTCTAATTTGATCAAAGTACAGCTTGTTATGTCTTATTAATGTACTGCAAAATAAAATGCGACCTTGCAAAACTTTTATTTTCAAAAATAATCAACATTTGTAGGTTTTTACTCTTATTCTCCTTGTTTTAGGAGTGTTTGGGTGTGTTTTGGGGATTTTATAAATTTAATGTGCACAAATATAATTTTGGTAAACTCACAACCCCAGAGCAGACAAAGTTGTGCGCACCCCCTGCGATCTCTGGCGCTCCCCTGTGGGGGTCGCGGACCCCATGTTGGGCACCACTGGTATAGATGATGGGGAGACAAGAGTACTGGCAGCTTATGTGAAGTGCCGGTACACAAAAAAAAGTTAGTCAGGCCAAAATTTGTAAAAAAGCAAAATGTAAAAGTGCTGGTTCACTTCAAAAACTGGCAGGGACCCATCAGTGTTCCAATCTACTGGTTCTGCATCTCAGCAGATTATATCTGCAACAAGATGAAAGCAACTTAAACTCACAGAGAAACAGTGGACAAGGGTCAGCCAGGACTGAGCTTTCTTTGATGTTGCCTGAATAATGCACAGTGTCAGTACCTAAAATTCAGGTCATTGTTAGGCTAGGCCATAGCTAGTTGAAAATATTCAACCAGAAATAAATGTATGTGTTGTGTGTGGAGGACCAGGAGCTGCTCAAAGCTGCCAGGCTCTGGAGGGGTTCCAGTGCAGAGCCAGATCTTCTGGAGGAGTAAGTGTGCATACAACTGCAAAGCATTAATTCAAGTTTGTCAGTTTTGGTTGTGTTTTCTCCTGTTAGTTATTACTTTGTTGTGCTGTAAATCCCAAGTCTTTCACGTTGAAAATTTACCAAATGATCTATATCCGTGTTTCCATTACATCTGCCGGCCTGGCTCTACTTGGTTTGACTTTGTGTGGCTTGAAGGTGTGTCTTGAACCAATGACGTGCTTGTCCCAATCCCAGTAGTACTATCAAAAAGTCACCACTAACAAAGTGGCTCCGTTAATTCAGTTACAAACATGTTTCATTTACCATAACTTCTTCACATTAAAACAGAAACAGCTGAAAATTAACACGATGAAACAGATTCCGTTTCAGCTAGAAGCTACAAAAGCATTGAGAGCTGAACACACTGACTTTTAAAAACCTCATTATTTTAGGTGTCCTGCACAGACATGAGGTGAATATAAATTTTAGGGGGAGACAGTGTTTGTTTTGGGTTGGCTGGAGTAGCCAGACATCACCGCAGCCCGCTTAGAGACATTGTGACCACGGCTTGACCCTTCTCCGGAGCAGGTCCATCACCAGCGCAGTGTGGCTCAACTGGACACAGTAAAACTGGTGTTGCAAAAGGAAATCAGTTCGGCTCGGTTTGACTCGGTGCGGCCAAAAGTGTTAGTGGAAAAACGACATCATACCCCTATGCATGGGGTGGGAGGTCACCTTCCAACGGCATGTGTCATTCCTGTGTCTGACTTCCTACTTGGCTCAATATGCTTTAGCTGCTTGATGCAGCTATTGTCTGCTTCTCTCAAAAATAGACGTAGCGAGTCTTCTCCACAGAGCAGAGTAGAGCTGCTTCTGGAATCTTTCTGAAATGCGCTGTTGCAAGTATGGTGGAACCACAAGCATCGACGACAATGGACCTGCTCTGTTGTTATGAATATTATATTCCATTCCTGCCATCAGATCTCCCTAAATCCTTCACACTGGTCCTTTAAACACATGCACTTGGGCCACGTAGCTGAACCAATTAATTTTCTTCTGTAAAGGCCAAATTTGGATATGATATCTGATGTGCACGTGCAGTCTTTAAAATGGTATGCAACTATATAGCTGTAGAATGTCTATTAGATGTATACATTAGGTTTTATTTTATTCTACTTGAACATCTGATACCCAGAACAAAACAGAAAACAGCCTGAGATGCAAGATAGTAAAAGTAAAACTTTGGTGAACAAGAATGATGAGGAGTGTTTTTGTTGTCATGGAAATATTGTTTTTAGTTTGGTGAAATACTCTGAGGTACCACAGAGAGAAATCCCCACATCTCAACCAATCCCCTGATAACTCATTTAGAGGCATTAAACATTCAGACATGTACACATAAATGTTGTCATTAAATATTGATATGATTAATGCCTCTTGTGTTTGTCTTTCAGTAATCTCAGTGGAAAGGGGATGATGTGTACCTGTGTGGAGACAAAGTATGGCAAAGTTCAACAAGCATAAACAAGTCAATAGAGTTAATAGAGAAAACTTCCATCGTCATGTCTGTCCTACGAAAGTTAACTTGAATCTTAAATGTCTGAAATCATAAATACGTATGACCGTGATTAAATAATTTTTATTACTTAAATAATGTTTCACATTTCAAGCGGCCCTTCATTAGACTATTGTTGAAAAATAAAAACTGTCCTCTAAGCCCTAAGCAGTGCTTGGACAGAGACAAACTCTGGCTGGCCCTTACTTAGACTGTTCATTGTCCGTTTGCCAGTCCAGTACACTGTAGTGCACAATTTGGTAAACTTTACAAAGTAATGAAAGCATAGTATGTGTTATTTGAAGTTAGTAGGGTACAGTATTTATGAAAATAACAGTGGCCGCATAGTTTTTTGCTTGATAATCCCTTAGATATACAACAAAAAAATATCACAAAGTCTTCTGAGCTGTTCAACCTTCAAGTCCGATCCAGTAAGAACAGGCATACCTAAAGAAAATGAGAAGCAAAGGTCTTCTAATCCTTGGTTTACTTAGTTTTGTTCCTTTACTCTACACATTTGCACCACTAATCTGGATTTGTGATTTGCGAGACTTATAATATTGTGTCTCAATATGCAAGATTATGACATACACTTAGCACATGTATTATCATACCTCAGCAAGCTCTCTTAACCTTTGTTTATTTTGTTTTGTTACAAAAGTGCACCATTTCCCACTGAACTGCTAATAATGTACCATCCCTCATAGTAAGTATTAAAGCTCTGTGTAGGATTTATTGGCATCTGGCGTTGATGTACGCTCCTGGTCTCACCCTCTACCACAGTGGCCACTAAAAACATGAAAAGGCCTTCTAGTGTCAGTGTTTGGTTTGTGGATTTATTTTCACTCCTGCCTGCCAAAAAAACACTGTAATATACTTCAGCTCTCTCTTATTTGACTACTGAGTGGAGGGGAAATTCACTTTACTTAATAAATGTACGAATAACGCAATTCACATGAGGCGTAATTAGTTAAACTTTTTTTGTGAACACAGATAGCTTGTTGGCCTTAGCTATGTTGGCAGCTTCCTGTTAGTCGAGCTTGGTGAATGAGCTAGGCTTGCTTCGGCTCCAACCAACCTCCACCACCTTGCCCATTTTGATTAGCTGGGAGTTTGGTAGTGTCAGGCCCTGCCAAGATGGCTCATTTTGGCTCTTTAGAAAGCTGTGAGTGATGTCACGGTGGCTCTGTCCACTATTTTTACAAAGCCACAATTATTTTGTGTAATTTACATTTCTGCCCTTAATTCCACCTGCTCACGGGACAACGTGAAACTGTTAAAATACAGTTTAATGTGTTATTTGGATTAGCATTTTTTTGTATCATTCATATCAGAGTTTAAAACGAACGTGAATAAATGCATATCTTAATGAAAAAAAAAGAATTTAATGACTCCTACCAAAACACTGACCCCTGCTGTATTACTTCTAATCTTCTTACAAAATATCTACAACTGCAACTGACTGTTGAAACCACTGCTGTAAAGCTGTAGATCCTCTAATGGCCAATGGACACTTTAATCAGTCAAAACATCCTTTGAATTATATCTTGAAATACATAATAAAAGAATTAAAGGGAAGGTGTAGGTGTCTGTAGTTGATTTCACCTCCGCCCATGTGTCTTTTTTTCCCCAAGTTTAGAATCGCTGGTCTTCATGCTCCGGGACATGTTTCTTTAATTGACCGGTGCCCTTTCCTGAATCTCAGTGTAACTGTTGTTGCTGCAATGTTGTTTTTCAGCTTCTGAAAACACTCTGAGGTGATACATCCCTCCCATCTGTCCTAGTCTCCTGATAACTCATTTAGACACATTAAATATTCATACCCTCACTCATTAATGTTTTCAGTAAATATTGCCATGATTAATGATTCCTGTGGGTGTTTATTAGGGCTCTTCTTGGAGACATGATGACTTACCTCTGCGGAGACAAATGATGGCAAAGTTTACCAAGTTAATCAAGTCCAAAGTAAATTGAGAAAACTTAACTTCTGTCTTCAATATATGGACATAACACCTTTTTGTTTAAAATTGTACACCAAGCTGCACTTGACCAGATTTTCATATAAAAATAAAGTGTAGGTACAACACAATATTAGGTATATTTTACACAGTAATACATGTTTTTTTTTATTGAAGCCTTTATCTAACCAGGTTTGTCCCAACGAGATCAAGGATCTCTTTAACAAGAAAGACCTGGCCAAGAATAGCAGTGACACTGAGTTGGAACAGTAAATTAACAAACACATAGATTTAGGACAAATTCGAGTATGGATTTCAATGTTAAATATATTGAGGGATACAATGGGCCTCATTCACGAACTGTTCTTAAGAACAAATTTGTTCTTAAGTCCTACTTACGAAGATTTTACGAAGATTGTGGCATTCATGATTTTTTTTCTTATCCGGGATTTTTCTTAGGTAAGAACAAATCCTACGGACACTCAGGAGTACTCTTAAGCACATTTCAGTGCTGACATGTTGGCATGGTTGTGTTGTCTTCTTTTGTTAAGTTCAATAAAATACATTACAGTGAAATTTCCATCATATTTATGTATTTATTTATTCATTTCATTTTTTTTTTTCATTTTTCATTTTAATCAAATTAAATGTGCCAACGCTTTAACATGAATCAAGTAAATTGGAAACCATGCCGTCAATTAGTGATACCACCCTATTTATAGGTGGCATTTCTCCATCCACGGAATGCTCATTAATTTCTTTAAGTGTTTGTGATATGGTTCCCAGTGTTGAGGCAATCTTCTCCAGCGTCTCCACTGTCCGTTCCTGATTGTGTAGTACTGCGTCTGAGATCAGGCGTGGTCGTGGAGAGGCACAGGCCCGAGTTCGTGTGGCTGTGCTGCTGCAGGAGGGCTCTGTCTGTTCTGGTTCTGTTGCAAGTTGGCTCTGTGGGACTTCATCTGTGATAAAAAAAAATAAAATAAAATAAAATCATGCAACCCCTCAGTCCAATACTAAAGACATATTTTGAGCGTACACACTATGGTAAACTCCTGCCTTACAGGGCACACATTTAAAATATATATATATATATTTATAAGGTATTATTCCAGAAAATAAATAAACCACCTTCCGGCTTGTGAATATTCTCATTCATCCAGGTCATAGTTATCTCAAGGAAATTGAATCGAAAGCAACTGGATTTGGTTTTTGTCTTGAAGACGTTTCACCTCTCATCCGAGAGGCTTCATCAGTTCCTGCTCCCTTGACTAGGCTGAGACTAGTCCAACTAGCCGGTGTGGAGGTCCAGCTATTTAACCTCTCAGGAGGCGGGCACAAAGCCACTGAGGCCTATGGGTTGTATGTGCTCCATTATTGCCAAACGACAGTCGTTAGTATGGTCGTTGGGGATGGTGGAAAGTTGGTTTCGACTTCGTTAGTGTTCTGTTGTGTTGTAACGACAGTCGTTGGAGTCACATGAGGCCCTCTGTGCACAGCCGTTATTCTTAGAGGCTAAGTTGTTGAATCTCCTGGGAAGACATGAAAGGGCAGCATTGTAAATTGGAGATAGGTGGTGTCGCAGACCCCCTCCTCTGTTTAGAGATGGTTTTTCAATTTTTGCATAGATGGCTTCTTTTACTCCTCTTTCAAACCATCTATCCTCTCTGTCCAAGATGTGAACATTATTGTCCTCAAAGGAGTGAGCTTTTTCCTTGAGGTGCAAATAGACAGCAGAGTCTAGGCCTGAGGAGTTGGCTCTCCTGTGTTGGGCCATGCGTTTGTGTAGTGGTTGTTTTGTCTCACCAATGTAAAAATCTTTGCATTCCTCATTACATTGCACTGCGTACACCAAATTGCTTTTGTGGGTGTGTGGTGTTCGGTCTTTGGGATGTACCAGTCTCTGTCTGAGTGTGTTACTGGGTTTGAAATACACAGGGATGCAATGTTTGCTAAAAATCCTCCTGAGTTTCTCTGATACCCCAGACACATACGGGATGACAATGTTCTTTCGTTTGTCCTGCTTTTGTTCCTCCACCACTTTGGTGTTCTTTCTGGAACCTGCTGCAGTTTTCACAAAGGTCCAGTTGGGATAACCACAAGTTTTGAGGGCACCCCTCAGGTGTTGATGTTCTTCCCCTTGTGCCTGCGAGCTGGTGGGTACGTTATCAGCTCTGTGTTGCAGGGTTCTGATAACACCCAGTTTGTGTTCCAGTGGGTGGTGTGAGTCAAAAAGTAGGTATTGGTCTGTGTGCGTGGGTTTCCTGTATACCCCAATGTGGAGGCTCCTGTCCTTTTCCATATGGACATCACAATCTAAGAAGGGCAGACTCTTATCCTTAACATCCTCTCTGGTGAACTTGATGTTTCTGTCCACAGAGTTCATGTGTTCAGTAAAGGCTTGCACCTCCTGGGTTTTGATTTTGACCCATGTGTCATCCACATATCTGAACCAGTGGCTCGGTGTTGTTCCCTCAAAGGAATTCAGGGCCTTTCTTTCTACTGTTTCCATGTATAAATTTGCCACAATGGGAGATACCGGTGAGCCCATGGCACAGCCATGTTTCTGTCTGTAAAATTTGCCATTAAACTGGAAATATGTGGTGTTTAGACATAAATCCAGGAGTTGGCAAATGTGTTCTGGTTTGAGTTTGGTTCTGTTCTGGAGTGAGTTATCCTGTGTAAGTCGACTTACAACACAATAGAACACTAACGAAGTCGAAACCAACTTTCCACCATCCCCAACGACCATACTAACGACTGTCGTTTGGCAATAATGGAGCACATACAACCCATAGGCCTCAGTGGCTTTGTGCCCGCCTCCTGAGAGGTTAAATAGCTGGACCTCCACACCGGCTAGTTGGACTAGTCTCAGCCTAGTCAAGGGAGCAGGAACTGATGAAGCCTCTCGGATGAGAGGTGAAACGTCTTCAAGACAAAAACCAAATCCAGTTGCTTTCGATTCAATTTCCTTGAGAAAACCACCTTCCGATTCCTCTGGAGTAGCAGCGGCACAGGGAGGGGGTGACAGCGTTGCATCGGGGCCAGGTCTGTGTCCAGAGACTCAGTTGATGGTACTCCTAAAAAGTAGGGTGGGAAAATTGAATCAATTAAATAAGTTACATTATAGTGATTTTGATTTTTCCCATATAGCCTGCCTACCTGAGAGTGCCGTCTCCCCGATGATGGCCCCGATGCGCTGGTCCAACTCAGACATGGGTGTCGTGTCTGCTGTCCCCCCTCCAGTCCGTTGCATCTCCCGACGGAATTTTGCTATATTTCTTTTTGTTTCGCATTTAAGGTCGAACCATTTCTTTTTTACCTCTTCTATTGTGCGTCCCTCTCCCGACACTGCATCCACTGCAGCGTAACTGCCTCCCAGGCCTCCTTTTTGTTTGTGTTGGTGCAACCTGCACTAAGGCTGCTAAATATAATTTTCTTCCTCCGAGTGATCTCCTGCAGCAGAACTTCTAGCCGCTAGTTTTTGATGTGAGGTGTGGTGTGTCCGGACCCTTAGAGAAGAAGGTCAGATAATTAGGGTCCAGGCAGGTTACGACCTGCGAGGTCCCTATTGTTTTTCTAGAGGTTTTTCTTATTATTTTTCTGCACTTTAAATGCAGTTTTGGAGGCCTGAACATACCCCAAAACTCCCCAAAGTAGGAATGTACGTCAGTTTGGGCGAAAAATTTGACAATTCAATTCACTGGGTGTGGGTGTGGCCCGGGGACTCTATAGCACCCCCTAGTGTAATGCCCCGCCTCCTACAAGCAGATACGTGAATGAAATTCGGTATGCGTATTTATATTATATTTGTATCATCTTCAGACCTTGAAGATGAAAAGTTGTTAAAAGCTTGTTACTAAGACGGCAATTTCAATCCTTCGCCATAAAGCATCAAGTCTTTATAACTTCAACATACAATTTCCCATCTACTCCAAATCTGGTGGTGTCGGCCATTTTCATCTTCTCCGTGAGCCATCAAGTCTTTAACATTTTAACTTTAACTTTAACATACAATTTCCGATCTACACCAAATCTCTCAGGAATGTAGAGGGAGTCACCCTGTATAAGTCTATGCATCGATACTGTGTAAAATATATAGTGCCACCCACTGGACATAGGAAGTCAGACAAACATCATCCGCTTTGCATGACAGTTACTGCTTGTTTTCTCCACCTCATATGCTCCAACCTGACATGCAAGTAAAAGGTGTGCGCAGCCCCGACATGCGTGGACTGCGAGGGCACGTTCATCGCTGCTTGCAGCTTTAATTGTAAAAACGATAATATGTATATTTGTCATTTAATACAACTCAGGATCTGCTTAGTCTGATCCTGCATTTATATTTATCTTTACAGGACATTTAACAAAGTAGACTTAAAATGCATTACACATTTGTTTTATTAACTGTCTTTATTAACTAACCCTCTCTCTATCTCCAGGAAGTAGACCGACAAGATGGAAGCAGCGAGGAAACAAAAAAAACAAAACACTAGCAGCTTCCTCATTATTTCTTGAAGGTTGTTCTCTTCTGACGTGATTGCGTCACGTGGATTTGGTGTGAGGACAGAGTTCATAAACAATACACGAGGTTTGGGAAACCTTGCAGAATAGCTCTGCCTATTCATGGCATCTAACCTGCTACCTCTCTGCACAGAAAAGTATGTTTGTGGATGTGTTTGGATTTTGCTCCAAAGACCAATCTTCAATCTTTTACCAAAATAAACTGGACAGAATTAATTGTGCTTTTATAAGTAAGTAAGTAAGTACCGCTTGAAGATGTCATATACAGATCAGTCTCAGATGAACTTCACTGTTGGAGTGCAGTATCAGGGGTTAGTGGAATTTCTGTTTTTTTCCACTGTGGTGTCATGTTGTGCATTCCTCTTTATTAATGGGACTTTAATTTTCACCTTGAGAAGTAAATCTGTGTTTTGTGAGACCTCCCGTTACATTCTTCTGTATAACCTCCTTTTTGGAGACACTCTACTGATGACACTGAGCCAGTTACTGTTCATATTGGCTGCTTTTAGGATAAGATTGACGTATCCTGTGTGTGGTGTTCTCATCATGCTCGCCAATCTCACATCTGAAATCTCTCCTCTCACACTGGTGGTGATGTCTCTGGAAAGATATGTAGCTGTGTGTTACCCACTGAGGCATACTACCATCATCACCATCAGAAACACAGGGGTGGCTATTAGTGTGGTTTGGGCCTTCAGTTCACTAAATGTTCTCAATCGACTTCTTCTGCTGATACATTTTCCATTTGAGGACCTGCAGATGAAAGATATCTGTTCTAAGGTAGCTCTGTTTCCTGGGCCAATGTCTGATCTTTATGATAAAGCGTACACTTGTTTCTTGTTTGTATCAGCTGGTGTGGCAGTCATTTTCTCCTATGTTGGTGTGATTGTAGCAGCCAGGTCAGCCTCCACAGACAAAGCTTCAGCCCGTAAGGCTCATAACACCCTGCTGCTGCATCTGGTGCAGCTGAGCCTCAGTCTCTCCTCAACTGTATACAGTCCAATGCTCATAGCTATCTCAAAAAATGCAACAAGGATGAAACGCGTGGATATCCAGGTTATTTTGTATGTGTGTGTTTCGCTCCTCCCCAGATGTTTGAGTTCTCTCATTTATGGAATGAAAGATACAACCATCCGACCGGTCCTCATGTACCATCTCTGCTGTCGAATGAAACGATCACCCATCTCAGCAAAGGCTAAGAAATAAAGCTTTGTCAAGTCTTCAGGGAGGCCTTTTTTAGTGGCTGCTGTGTTTGAGCAGGACAGAAATTGGACTGTTTGAAATTCACTGAGGCTGCATTCAGCTCTCTAAATACATATACTGCAATCATTGTGTGTGGTAATCAGTTTTAATTTAGCCTATTTTGTATTTTGTTATGTATGTTATATGCATAGTTGTTACTTCAAACATATATTACTTTGGGTCAAATGCTTTCGTAGGAGGGTACTTACTAGTCTTACTAGATATTTAAACAAAAAGAAACTGAAGATTAACTGAAGAGTAAGACACTGGGAAAGATATTATGTTTTAGGATCAGCGCCAAATTGCTGTCAGGGCATGTATTCATTTTGATCATATACTGTTGTATAATGATACAATTGATTAAAGTCACATGGTTTATGAGTGTAACATGTTATTAAATGCATAATTGGCACAAAATCGTCACTCTGCAGCATTCATCTGTTGTGGTTATAAGAGTCTGGCCAATGTAGGCCACCCCCAGTTTGCTATAGGTGCAGCTGGAATTAACATATCTGTACAGGGTAGCAAATGACACATTCAGATTATGTACTGGGAAGACTTTGCAGTAAAATAGCAAGAATTTTCTGAGACAGTTTAATGCAAAAGAGATACACCAATCAGGAATAACATTATGACCACCTAACTAATATTGTGTCGGTCTCCCTTTTGCTGCCAAAACAGTCCTGACCTGTCGAGGCATGGACTCCATTAGACCCCCTGAAGGTGTGCTGTGGTGTCTGGCACCAAGATGTTAGCAGCAGATCCTTTAAGTCCTGTAAGTTGCAAAGTGGGGCCTCCATGGATCGGACTTGTTTGTCCAGCACATCCCACAGATGCTCGACTGGATTGAGATCTGGGGAATTTGGAGGCCAAGTCAACACCTCAAACTCGTTGTCGTGCTCCTCAAACCATTCCTGAACCATTTTTGTTTTGTGGCACGACGCATTATCCTGCTGAAAGAGGCCACAGCCATCAGGGAATACCGTTTCCATGAAAGGGTGTACATGGTCTGCAACAATGATTAGGTAGGTGGTATGTGTCAAAGTAACATCCACATGGATGGCAGGACCCAGGTTTCCCAGTAGAACATTGCCTCTTCCCATAGTGCATCCTGATGCCATGTCTTCCCAAGGTCAGTGATACACATGCACCCGGCCATCCATGTGATGTAAAAGAAAACGTGATTCATCAGACCAGGCCATCTTCTTCCATTGCTCAGTGGTCCAGTTCTGATGCTCACGTGCCCATTGTTGCCGCTTTCGATGGAGGAGAGGGGTCAGCATGGGCACCCTGACTGGTCTGCAGCTCTGCAGCTCCATACACAACAAACTGTGATGCACTGTGTATTCTGACACCTTTCTATCAGAACCAGCATTAACTTCTTCAGCAATTTGAGCAACAGTAGCTTGTCTGTTGGATCGGACCACACGGGCAGCCTTTGCTCCCCACGTGCATCAATGAGCCTTGGCCGCCCATGGCCCTGTTGCCGGTTCACCACTGTTCCTTCCTTGGACCTCTTTTGATAGATACTGACCACTGCAGACCGGGAACAGCCCACAAGAGCTGCAGTTTTGGAGATGCTCTGACCCAGTCGTCTAGTCATCACAATTTGGCCCTTGTCAAACTCACTCAAATCTTTATGCTTGCCCTTTCCTGCTTCTAACACATCAACTTTGAGGACACCATGTTCACCTGCTGCCTAATATATCCCACCCACTAACAGGTGATGAAGAGATAATCAGTGTTATTCACTTCAGCTGTCAGTGGTCATAAAGTTATGCCTGATCGGTGTATTTTAGATAAGAAATAGATATCTTAAAGATAAGCCTGCAAACTCCTGAGACTTGTGGAATAATAAAATCAGAAACTGAAACAAAACAATAACAGAACAACAGTTAACCTTAGCCCTCTATCCCAACAAGTACTAAGACACCTGACCTCTAGGCATGAACATGCAAAATGGAGGGGTAGGGCCAAGTGGTGGACGCAAGGGGTGTATTGGGATTGGGCCTTGGATTGGGGATGAAGTGATAAAATTTAGGTAGTCAAATGTTATGGTCGCTTTGACCATACAATGATTATGACTAACATTTCAAACAAATGACTAACAGGATGAAATGATGACGTGATTTAATTTTACATCCATCCATATAAGGTCAAAAGGCAACTTGACTGTGACATCACAACGCTCTGCATAAACACTTTTCTCTGCCGAAAAACACTGGATTGCTCCCTCCTAGTATGCTGCCCTAGTATTTGTGGTGTGTCTGTTGGCACAATCGACCCTTTTGACCAACTGAGCACATTGGATCAGGGCAGAGCAAGATTGTGAGAAAATCACTTTGACTGTCCAGTCTGCAAGAAGTGAAATGGAAAAAAAAATATGGAAAGCCTGAGCTTGTCATTGTAGTATCCATGATTTCACCCATTTAGTGCTTTTCTTAATGTTCTGCCACTTCCTCTGCCAGTGCCATTTACAACTCTTTATCAGACACGATTATGTAGTGTGTACAGAATAAAGTTACCTGTTGGTATGGAGACTCTTTCCTCTCACAAAGATGTAGAACATACAAGCTGGTTGGCTGTACTGGCTGTAGTCTTTGCGGTGTGTTCAAATGCAGCTTTTTGGCAGAGACACAGAGGATGCGAGTAAACGCGACAGATGGCCTTTGTTTCCACTACTTCTTAGATTTGAGTTGTGGTGTGTCCGGTGTCAGAAAAGTTGAGAGCCATACACTCCTGCTATACACAAATACAAGTATAATGGACATTATACATAGTCCTAAAGATGATTCTGAAATAGATCAAAGCTCTGCATATTATATTGTGTTAAACATGTAATGACTCTGTACTGATTATAATGGAAAAACATGTAATAACTTTGTTGTAATTACAGTTAAAGAATGTGTTATGTTTAGCCATGATTGAAATGAATGTATATAAAGACCCCTAAAATCCAACCTAGCACCATACCAAGTGCACAGATCATTTAGAGGAGAGCTGCCATTAAGGGGCGAGGCAGGTGGCCATATCTGAGTCAGGGGCTATTCAGGTCAGGTGCCAAGTCAGCGGATGCAGGGTACGCGCTCGGACTTGAGGCAGTGAGAAGCTAGGCGAGTCTCCTCGCTATCAGCTTAAGCAGTCCATATTTAAAATCCCACCATTAAAGCAACACCTTGTAGGTTTAGGGAGTTAACCCCTTCTAACGGAGAGCTGGTCCAGTGCCTCCTGGACAGAGGTATACTCGGAATCTTAAAGCAGACCCTTAGAGAAGATGGTCAGATATACTATATATATATATACAGTGAACCCTCGTTTATCGCGGGGGTTTCGTTCCAAAAAGAACCCGCGATAGGCGAAATCCGTGAAGTAGAAACCTTTATTTTTTTACAGTTATTATACAATGAAATACTCCATAAAACATTGAAAGCAAGGAACAAAACCTTTTTACAGGCCCAAGCATTTGTTTAACAAATAAAAGTACTGTATAAACATTTGTTGTTGTTGTTTTGTTTTTGTTTTTTTTACAAATAACTACTGTACTGTACTGTAAAATAATATAGTTATAAATAAATAAATAATAATTTTAATCATCAATACGAACTGAAGGGTTAATATTGCGGGGATCAGCACCGCCCCACCGTGACGGATTGGAACGGGAGAAAATGAAAAATGATTATGAAAAAAAATACGAAGTACAGCAGGACAAATAGTGACTCACGTGTACAGTACAGTATTTCACTGCTCTTCTGACTGAGCCGCTGCATCCTGACTCCGCTCTGTGGCGTTTTTTTCTTCTAAAGCCTGCGGTGCAGGTGTGTTTTTTGGAGAGAAGAACATAGTTATCGGTAATTGTTGTCGCTCTTTTTTCTTCAATTTGGCAAGCGGTTTTACGTACGTGTACATATTAAACCATAACGTTATTGACACACAGGTAGAGAAGACGCGGAGAGACTGTTTAGCCAATCAGAATGCAGAACACAATGCATGATGCAAATCCGTGAAGCAGCGAGACCGTGAAAAGTGAACCGCGTTATAGCGAGGGTTCACTGTATATATATATATATATATATATATATATATAGAGAGAGAGAGAGAGAGAGAGAGAGAGAGAGAGAGAGAGAGAGAGAGAGAGAGAGAGAGAGAGAGATGGTATATATACTGTCCTTTAAAGAGAATAGGAAGTTTGGATTAAATTCGGACACTCTCTATCTTCAGGAAGTAGACCGACAAAATGGAATCAGCAAGGAAACAAAAAACACAAAACACTACCAGCTTCCTCATTATTTCTCAAAGGTTGTTCTCTTCTGACGTGATTGTGTCACGTGGATTTGGTGTGAGGACAGAGATCATAAACAATACATGAGGTTTGGGAAACCTTGCAGAACAGCTCTGCATATTCATGGCATCTAACCTGCTACCTCTCTGCACAGAAAAGTATGTTTGTGGATGTGTTTGGATTTTGGTCCAAAGATCAATCTTCAATGTTTCACCAAAATAAACTGGACAGAATTAAATGTGCTTTCATCCTCCTTAAGTAAGTATCACATGAAGATGGCATATACAGGTCAGGCTCAGATGAACTTCACTGTTGGAGTGCAGTATCAGGGGTTACTGGGATTACTGTTTTTTTCCACTGTGACCACAGTACCATGTTGTGCATTCCTCTTTATTAATGGGACTTTAATTTTCACCTTGAGGAGTAAATCTGTGTTTCGTGAGACCTCCCGTTACATTCTTCTGTATAACCTCCTTTTTGCAGACACTCTACTGATGACACTGAGCCAGTTACTGTTCATATTGGCTGCTTTTAGAATAAGACTGACGTATCCTGTGTGTGGTGTTCTCATCATGCTCACCAATCTCACATCTGAAATCTCTCCTCTCACGCTGGTGGTGATGTCTCTGGAAAGATATGTAGCTGTGTGTTACCCACTGAGGCATACTACCATCATCACCATCAGAAACACAGGGGTGGCTATCAGTGTGGTTTGGGCCTTCAGTTCACTGAATGTTCTCAATCGACTTCTTCTGCTGATACATTTTCCATTTGAGGACCTGCAGATGAAAGATATCTGTTCTAAGGTAGCTATGTTTCCTGGGCCAATGTCTGATCTTTATGATAAAGCGTACACTTGTTTCTTGTTTGTATCAGCTGGTGTGACAGTCATTTCCTCCTATATTGCTGTGATTGTAGCAGTCAGGTCAGCCTCCACAGACAAAGCTTCAGCCCATAAGGCTCATAACACCCTGCTGCTGCATCTGGTGCAGCTGAGCCTCAGTCTCTCCTCAACTGTATACAGTCCAATGCTCATAGCTATCTCAAAAAATGCAACAAGGATGAAACGTGGACATATCCAGGTTATTTTGTATATGTGTGTTTCGCTCCTTCCCAGATGTTTGAGTTCTCTCATTTATGGAATAAGAGATACAACCATCCGACCGGTCCTCATGTACCATCTCTGCTGTCGAATGAAACGATCACCCATCTCAGCAAAGGCTAAGAAATAAAGCTTTGTCAAGTCTTCAGGGAGGCCTTTTTTAGTGGCTGCTGTGTTTGAGCAGGACAGAAATTGGACTGTTTGAAATTCACTGAGGCTGCATTCAGCTCTCTAAATACATATACTGCAAATCATTGTGTGTGGTAATCAGTTTTAATTTAGCCTATTTTATAGTTCAGTATGGCATGACAGAATTATTATTTTTTAATTAAAGTTGTTTTGCTATTCCAAACAGGTTTATGTTTCAGTTTACATCATTTATGATTAAAGGAAACAACAACACGAAAGAAGCACTTATATCGTCAAAGAACATAAAACTAAAGTTATTGGTAATACTTTATTCGAAGGGGTGTGCATCAGGCTGACATGACACCTGCCATGAACATAAAAGAGTCTTAACAATGTTTATATTGATTGTCAATATGAGTCATTTGGTCAGTTATGCTATTTCATAATGCAAAGTTTACATTGTTCGAGATGTCTTTTTTTGACACCCTGACATGAACTAAGACAACATAACCTGTCATAGCAGGCCTAATTATAGTTGGCTGTCATGAGACCATTATAATTGTGTAATGAATAACTTGGTAGTTTGACAGTTTGGGTTTTAGGAAGTTATTAAATATTACGAAAATTGTTATGTATGTTATATGCATAGTTGTGACTTCAAACATATATTACTTTGGGTCAAATGCTTTAGTAGGAGGGTACTTACTAGTGTTACTAGATATTTAAACGAAAAGAAACTGAAGATGAACTGAAGAGTAAGACACTGGGAAAGATATTATGTTTTAGGATCAGCGCCAAATTGCTATCAGGGCATGTATTCATTTTGATCATATACTGTTGCATAATGATACAATTGATTAAAGTCACATGGTTTATAAGTGTAACGGGTTATTAAATGCATAATTGGCACAAAATCATCACTCTGCAGCATTCATCTGTTGTGGTTATAAGAGCCTGGCCAATGTAGGCCACACACCCAGTTTGCTATAGGTGCAGCTGGAATTAACATATCTGTACAGGGTAGCAAATGACACATTCAGATTATGTACTGGGAAGACTTTGCAGTAAAATAGCAAGAATTTTCTGAGACAGTTTAATGCAAAAGAGATACACCGATCAGGAATAACATTATGACCACCTAACTAATATTGTGTCGGTCTCCCTTTTGCTGCCAAAACAGTCCTGACCTGTCGAGGCATGGACTCCATTAGACCCCCTGAAGGTGTGCTGTGGTATCTGGCACCAAGATGTTAGCAGCAGATCCTTTAAGTCCTGTAAGTTGCAAAGTGGGGCCTCCATGGATCGGACTTGTTTGTCCAGCACATCCCACAGATGCTCGACTGGATTGAGATCTGGGGAATTTGGAGGCCAAGTCAACACCTCAAACTCATTGTCGTGCTCCTCAAACCATTCCTGAACCATTTTTGTTTTGTGGCACGACGCATTATCCTGCTGAAAGAGGCCACAGCCATCAGGGAATACCGTTTCCATGAAAGGGTGTACATGGTCTGAAACAATGATTAGGTAGTGTCAAAGTAACATCCACATGGATGGCAGGACCCAAGGTTTTCCAGTAGAACATTGCTTCTTCCCATAGTGCATCCTGGTGCCATGTCTTCCCAAGGTCAGCGATACACATGCACCCTGCCATCCATGTGATGTAAAAGAAAACGTGATTCATCAGACCAGGCCATTTTCTTCCATTGTTCAGTGGTCCAGTTCTGATGCTCACATGCCCATTGTTGCCGCTTTCGACGGAAGAGAGGGGTCAGCATGGGCACCCTGACTGGTCTGCAGCTCTGCAGCTCCATACACAACAAACCGTGATGCACTGTGTATTCTGACACCTTTCTGTCAGAACCAGCATTAACTTCTTCAGCAATTTGAGCAACAGTAGCTCGTCTGTTGGATCGGACCACACGGGCCAGCCTTTGCTCCCCACGTGCATCAATGAGCCTTGGCCGCCCATGGCCCTGTTTCCAGTTCACCACTGTTCCTTCCTTGGACCACTTTTGATAGATACTGACCACTGCAGACCGGGAACACACCACAAGAGCTGCAGTTTTGGAGATGCTCTGACCCAGTCATCTAGTCATCACAATTCGGCCCTTGTCAAACTCACTTAAATCTTTACGCTTGCCCTTTCCTGCTTCTAACACATCAACTTTGAGGACAACATGTTCACCTGCTGCCTAATATATCCCACCCACTAACAGTTGATGAAGAGATAATCAGTGTTATTCACTTCAGCTGTCAGTGGTCATAAAGTTATGCCTGATCGGTGTATTTTAGATAAGAAATAGATATCTTAAAGATAAGCCTGCAAACTCCTGAGACTTGTGGAATAATAAAATCAGAAACTGAAACAAAACAATAACAGAACAACAGTTAACCTTAGCCCTCTATCCCAACAAGTACTAAGACACCTGACCTCTAGGCATGAACATGCAAAATGGAGGGGTAGGGCCAAGTGGTGGACGCAAGGGGTGTATTGGGATTGGGCCTTGGATTGGGGATGAAGTGATAAAATTTAGGTAGTCAAATGTTATGGTCGCTTTGACCATACAATGATTATGACTAACATTTCAAACAAATGACTAGCGGGATGAAATGATGACATGATTTAATTTTACATCCAACCATATAAGGTCAAAGGGCAACCTGACTGTGACATCACAACGTTCTGCATAAACACTTTTCTCTGATGAAAAACACTGGATTGCTTCCTCCTAGTATGTTGCCCTAGTATTTGTGGTGTGTCTGTTGGCACAATCGACCCTTTTGACCAACTGAGCACATTGGATCAGGGTAGAGCAAGATGGTGAGAAAATCATTTTGAATGTCCAGTCTGCAAGAAGTGAAATGGAAAAAAAATATGGAAAGCCTGAGCTTGTCATCGTAGTATCCATGATTTCACCCATTTAGTGCTTTTCTTAAAGTTCTGCCACTTCCTCTGCCAGTGCCATTTACAACTCTTTATCAGACACGATTATTGTAGTGTGTACAGAATAAAGTTACCTGGTTGGTATGGAGACTCTTTCCTCTCACAAAGATGTAGAACATACAAGCTTTCTGGCTGTATTAGCTATAGTCTTTGCGGTGTGTTCAAATGCAGCTTTTTGGATGCGTTATATATATATATCTTCAGGAAGTAGACCGACAAGATGGAAGCAGCGAGGAAACAAAAAAAACTAAAGACTACCAGCTTCCTCATTATTTCTCAAAGGTGGTTCTCTTCTGACGTGATTGTGTCACGTGGATTTGGTGTGAGGACAGAGATCATAAACAATACATGAGGTTTGGGAAACCTTGCAGAACAGCTCTGCATATTCATGGCATCTAACCTGCTACCTCTCTGCACAGAAAAGTATGTTTGTGGATGTGTTTGGATTTTGCTCCTAAGATCAATCTTCAATGTTTCACCAAAATAAACTGGACAGAATTAAATGTGCTTTCATCCTCCTTAAGTAAGTATCGCATGAAGATGGCATATACAGGTCAGGCTCAGATGAACTTCACTGTTGGAGTGCAGTATCAGGGGTTACTGGGATTACTGTTTTTTTCCACTGTGACTACGGTGCCATGTTGTGCATTCCTCTTTATCAATGGGACTTTAATTTTCACCTTGAGGAGTAAATCTGTGTTTCGTGAGACCTCCCGTTACATTCTTTTGTATAACCTCCTTTTTGCAGACACTCTACTGATGACACTGAGCCAGTTACTGTACATACTAGCTGCCTCTAGAATTACACTGACATATCCTGTGTGTGGTGTTCTCACCATGCTCGGCAGTCTCACAACGGTGATCTCTCCCCTCACACTTGTGGCGATGTCTCTGGAAAGATATGTAGCTGTGTGTTACCCACTGAGGCATGCTACCATCATCACCATCAGAAACACAGAGATGGCTATTCTTGTGGTTTGGGCCTTCAGTTCACTGAATGTTCTCATTGAAGTTCTTCTTGTGTTAAACTATTCATTGAACGACCTACAGAACCTCCAGATGACAGACTTCTGTGGCAAAGAAAGCATGATGCTTGATTCAATTTCTAATCTTTATGAAAAATCCTTTACTTATTTTCTGTTACTTTCAGCTGGTGTGGCAGTCAGCTTCTCCTATATTGGTGTGATGGTAGCAGCCAGGTCAGCCTCCACAGATAAAGCTTCAGCCCGAAAAGCTCATAATACACTGCTGCTGCATCTGGTGCAGCTGGGCCTCAGTCTCTCCTCGACTATACACAATGGCCTGCTCAACTATATCTCCCAAAACATAGACAGGATAAAAATTGTGCGTATCCAGATTGTGTTTTATGTTTGTCTTATTATCCTTCCAAGATGTCTGAGTTCTCTCATCTATGGTGTTAGAGACCAGACCATCAGACCTGTCCTCTTGTACAATCTCTGCTTTCAGAGGAAATGCTCACTTTGTCTCAGTTGTCCTGACAATTACTAAAATCAGCAAGCAGTAAATTGAGGTGATAACTTAACAAATCTCCATAGAAAATAGCCACCACACCCATAGTTGTGTACTCATACTGAATCAAACATTAAGTAGCAATGGACTCAGGGATGAACTGATAAGATTTAGGTGGTTTAAAGGTAAAGGTCGCTGTGACCATACACTGATTATAACAAAAATTTCAAAGAAAATGTCTAACAGGATAAAATGATGAAGTGATTAAGTTTTACTTCTGTCCATATAGGTTTAAAGGTCAACTTGACTGTGACATCATTACATTCTGCATAAACACTTTTCTCTGGTGGAAACCAGTGGATATCCCTCTCCTGTTGGAGAGTGACCTCCTGCCCCATGCGTAGGAGTACTTTTGGTCAACTTTTGAGTCAAGCCGAGCTGATTTCTTTTTGCAGCACCAGTTTTTTCAGCAGTGCCCCGGCGATGGACCTTCTCTGGAGTAGGGCCAAGCTGTGGCTGCCCAGCCTCCAAGTGGGCCACAGTGATGTAGCTTCTAACTGAATCTCTTTAGTTTCTCTCATCCTGTTTGTTCTTTCAAACATCTAATGTGTTTTACTATTTCATTGTGTTGACTTTCAGCTGTTTCAGGAGTCAGTTTAGTTACTGCTAATGAAAACACAACATTTTCTGTATTGCTGCTTGACAATAAAAGCTTTTAAATGACTAAATAACTTGGGGCTTTTATTGTGAAGAAGTCAGAGTAAATGAAACGCGTTTGTAATTGAATTAGTGGAGCCACTTTGTCAGCGGTGATTCTTCGATAGTATTACGGGAATCGGGACAAGCACATCATTGGTTTAAGACACACCTCCAAGCAGGTAGACCAGTCATGGAGGAATCGTGGTCGATCGCACGTTGGGGGTGTAAATAAGACCATTTCTTTTCTTTTAATCCCTGAGGGGAAATTACGTCATCATAGCAGCAGGTACATTTGCAAATTGATGAATTCTGTCATTATAAAGCCCTAACACTGTACCTACATCTCACCCATGGTTGCTCGAGTGTCAGACTCACCCTCATCAATCCAGCCTACTGATTTTTGTTTAGCCTCCTTTCTTGATTTATTTCTTTTTATTCAGACGTTACACAACTTTCATGACCACAAATATAAAGTTTTCTGGGATAAAACTTGTTTGTTTGTTCATAAATTCATGTAAAATGGTCAGAGCAAAGCCTCATGGGAAATGGGAACTGCGTATCACTCCGAATTTATGGGGATGAATGAGCAGCCGACAGAGACGCGGGCAGCAGCGACGTCTTTTGATTCAGTGTTATGTTGAAAATGTGATATTGAATGAATGTTCAACTTTGATGTGTGTCATGACACAGCATATGAATAAGGAATGACTCAAATAAATATAGTAAAATATGCAATTCATTCATTATAGCCTATTATTGTTGTGTATCTATCTAAGACACATCTACATTGCTATAGCCTAATCTTATTTTTAAGGATTTATTTTTGTCTTTTTTACTTGTTAGTCCTTTAAGACCTCAAAGTGTAGGTACTATAAGTTGCAGTAAAGGGATATACCACTGATTTTCAGCATTTGTATATATTATCCTTCTGTCCCAGGACAGTTCATTACCTTTTATTCCTAATCCATGACTTGAAATTCATTCTCCAGTTTTACAATGGGACTCATTTGCAAATCATTTAGGATGATGGTGATGTTCTCGGATAACAAACAAAACAAATACACCTATTCAAAAGTCATAATAATGTTGTTTTTGCTCCTTAAGACTCAGACAGATTTGAATAATGGAATTCAAAAAATCTCCAGGGGAGCATGCCCCCGAACCCACCTAAAATTTCTGACTCATGACCTCAGTATTTTTTGGGCCCTGCGTACAGCTCTGCTTGAATGTTACATTACTTGTTCTCTAGTATTTCATAAATCTGTTTGAACGCAAGTAATACCACATTTATATATATATAAAGATATACTTGGGATCAAACATGTGGGATGGCAACTCATTTCACCACTCAACTGAGATGATGACAGAACTGTGTGAAATACTGTCCTTAATGGGCATTTTTTTCTCTCAACTCTTTTACATTGTAGAACAAAATTTGTTATGTGAGCTAGGTATCGTGTGGTCATCTTGGCTCAAAAGGCAGATTTGCAGAACTGAGAATACTGATCTTTTACTTTTTTTGACATTTAAACACAATTGGCATTTCTCTCTTTCACCTTACATTACACACTGAATTATATCCATGGTCATAAAGCCATCCCAGGATGGTCATAAAGCCATCCCAGGCTGTCCACATGTTGGCCAATTTAACATCACCCCAAATAATCTTAAAGCATTCTAGGTAACTAGAAATGTTTATAATAAAGCTGAGTGTTAAAATGAATGTGATTCCAAACCAGTATAGTTATACAGACTGACGAATAAAGATTGAAAAACAGTTTTGATAGTTTGTCAGCATAATTTTGATGAAATTTCTAAATTCAGTGGGGTGCCCACTTACAGTAAACATATTTCTCAGTAGATGTGGCTATGCAGAGACTGCTTACTGCCGTAAGTGAGTTGACCAAGGAAGTCAGGGACCTGCGGCAGGAGTTCAGAGAATTCCGCCAGTCCTGCAGGTGTGGCCAGGCCGTTGTGCCGGTGGGACCTCAGCCAGGACTTGAGGCAGTGAGAAGCTAGGCGAGTCTCCTCGCTATCAGCTTAAGCAGTCCATATTTAAAATCCCACCATTAAAGCAACACCTTGTAGGTTTAGGGAGTTAACCCCTTCTAACGGAGAGCTGGTCCAGTGACTACTGGACAGGGGTATACTTGGAATCTAAAACCAGACCCTTAGAGAAGATGGTCAGATATACTATATATATATATATATATATATATATATATATATATATATATATATATATATATATATATATATATATAGTGGTGGACGCAAGGGGTGTATTGGGATTGGGCCTTGGATTGGGGATGAAGTGATAAAATTTAGGTAGTCAAATGTTATGGTCGCTTTGACCATACAATGATTATGATTATGACTAACATTTCAAACAAATGACTCGCGGGATGAAATGATGACGTGATTTAATTTTACATCCAACCATATAAGGTCAAAGGGCAACCTGACTGTGACATCACAACGTTCTGCATAAACACTTTTCTCTGATGAAAAACACTGGATTGCTTCCTCCTAGTATGTTTCCCTAGTATTTGTGGTGTGTCTGTTGGCACAATCGGCCCTTTTGACCAACTGAGCACATTGGATCAGGGTAGAGCAAGATGGTGAGAAAATCATTTTGACTGTCCAGTCTGCAAGAAGTGAAATGGAAAAAAAATATGGAAAGCCTGAGCTTGTCGTCGTAGTATCCATGATTTCACCCATTTAGTGCTTTTCTTAATGTTCTGCCACTTCCTCTGCCAGTGCCATTTACAACTCTTTATCAGACACGATTATTGTAGTGTGTACAGAATAAAGTTACCTGTTGGTATGGAGACTCTTTCCTCTCACAAAGATGTAGAACATACAAGCTTTCTGGCTGTATTAGCTATAGTCTTCGCGGTGTGTTCAAATGCAGCTTTTTGGATGCGTTATATATATATATATATGAATATATATATGAATTCGGACTCCCTCTCTCTATCTTCAGGAAGTAGACCGACAAGATGGAAGCAGCGAGGAAACAAAAAAAAACAAAACACTACCAGCTTCCTCATTATTTCTCAAAGGTTGTTCTCTTCTGACGTGATTGTGTCACGTGGATTTGGTGTGAGGACAGAGATCATAAACAATACATGAGGTTTGGGAAACCTTGCAGAACAGCTCTGCATATTCATGGCATCTAACCTGCTACCTCTCTGCACAGAAAAGTATGTTTGTGGATGTGTTTGGATTTTGGTCCAAAGATCAATCTTCAATGTTTCACCAAAATAAACTGGACAGAATTAAATGTGTTTTCATCCTCCTTAAGTAAGTATCACATGAAGATGGCATATACAGGTCAGGCTCAGATGAACTTCACTGTTGGAGTGCAGTATCAGGGGTTACTGGGATTACTGTTTTTTTCCACTGTGACCACAGTACCATGTTGTGCATTCCTCTTTATTAATGGGACTTTAATTTTCACCTTGAGGAGTAAATCTGTGTTTCGTGAGACCTCCCGTTACATTCTTCTGTATAACCTCCTTTTTGCAGACACTCTACTGATGGCACTGAGCCAGTTACTGTACATATTGGCTGCTTTTAGAATAAGACTGACGTATCCTGTGTGTGGTGTTCTCATCATGCTCGGCAGTCTCACAACGGTGATCTCTCCTCTCACACTGGTGGTGATGTCTCTGGAAAGATATGTAGCTGTGTGTTACCCACTGAGGCATACTACCATCATCACCATCAGAAACACAGGGGTGGCTATCAGTGTGGTTTGGGCCTTCAGTTCACTGAATGTTCTCATTGAAGTTCTTCTTGTGTTAAACTTTTCATTGAACAATCTACAGAACCTCCAGATGACAGACTTCTGTGGCAAAGAAAGCATGATGCTTGATTCAATTTCTAATCTTTATGAAAAATCCTTTACTTATTTTCTGTTACTTTCAGCTGGTGTTGCAGTCAGCTTCTCCTATATTGGTGTGATGGTAGCAGCCAGGTCAGCCTCCACAGATAAAGCTTCAGCCCGAAAAGCTCTTAATACACTGCTGCTGCATCTGGTGCAGCTGGGCCTCAGTCTCTCCTCGACTATACACAATGCCCTGCTCAACTATATCTCCCAAAACATAGACAGGATAAAAATTGTGCGTATCCAGATTGTGTTTTATGTTTGTCTTATTATCCTTCCAAGATGTCTGAGTTCTCTCATCTATGGTGTTAGAGACCAGACCATCAGACCTGTCTTCTTGTACAATCTCTGCTTTCAGAGGAAATGCTCACTTTGTCTCAGTTGTCCTGACAAATACTAAAATCAGCAAGCAGTAAATCGAGGTGATAACTTAACAAATCTCCATAGAAAATAGCCACCACACCCATAGTTGTTTACTCATACTGAATCAAACATTAAGTAGCAATGGACTCAGGGATGAACTGATAAGATTTAGGTGGTTTAAAGGTAAAGGTCGCTGTGACCATACACTGATTATAACAAAAATTTCAAAGAAAATGTCTAACAGGATAAAATGATGAAGTGATTAAGTTTTACTTCTGTCCATATAGGTTTAAAGGTCAACTTGACTGTGACATCATTACATTCTGCATAAACACTTTTCTCTGGCGGAAACCAGTGGATATCCCTCTCCTGTTGGAGAGTGACCTCCTGCTCCATGCGTAGGAGTACTTTTGGTCACGCTGAGTCAAGCTGAGCTGATGTCTTTTTGCAGCACCAGTTTTTTCAGCAGTGCCCCGGCGATGGACCTTCTCTGGAGTAGGGCCAAGCTGTGGCTGCCCAGCCTCCAAGTGGGCCACAGTGATGTAGCTTCTAACTGAATCTCTTTAGTTTCTCTCATCCTGTTTGTTCTTTCAAACATCTAATGTGTTTTACTATTTCATTGTGTTGACTTTCAGCTGTTTCAGGAGTCAGTTTAGTTACTGCTAATGAAAACACAACATTTTCTGTATTGCTGCTTGACAATAAAAGCTTTTAAATGATTAAATAATTTGGGGCTTTTATTGTGAAGAAGTCAGAGTAAATGAAACACGTTTGTAATTGAATTAGTGGAGCCACTTTGCCAGTGGTGATTCTTCGATAGTATTACGGGAATCGGGACAAGCACATCATTGGTTTAAGACACACCTCCAAGCAGGTAGACCAGTCATGGAGGAATCATGGTCGATCCCATGTTGGGGGTGTAAATAAGACCATTTCTTCTCTTTTAATCCCTGAGGGGAAATTAGGTCGTCATAGCAGCAGGTACATTTGGAATTGATGGATTCTGTCATTATAAAGCCCTAACACTGTACCTACATCTCACCCATGGTTGCTCGAGTGTCAGACTCACCCTCATCAATCCAGCCTACTGATTTTTGCTTAGCCTCCTTTCTTGATTTATTTCTTTTTATTCAGACGTTACACAACTTTCATGACCACAAATATAAAGTTTTCTGGGATAAAACTTGTTTGTTTGTTCATAAATGCATGTAAAATGGTCGGAGCAAAGCCTCATGGGAAATGGGAACTGCGTATCACTCCGAATTTATGGGGATGAATGAGCAGCCGACAGAGACGCGGGCAGCAGCGACGTCTTTTGATTCAGTGTTATGTTGAAAATGTGATATTGAATGAATGTTCAACTTTGATGTGTGTCATGACACAGCATATGAATAAGGAATGACTCAAATAAATATAGTAAAATACGCAATTCATTCATTATAGCCTATTAGTGTTGTGTATCTATCTAAGACACATCTACATTGCTATAGCCTAATCTTATTTTTAAGGATTTATTTTTGTCTTTTTTACTTGTTAGTCCTTTAAGACCTCAAAGTGTAGGTACTATAAGTTGCAGTAAAGGGATATACCACTGATTTTCAGCATTTGTATATATTATCCTTCTGTCCCAGGACAGTTCATTACCTTTTATTCCTAATCCATGACTTGAAATTCATTCTCCAGTTTTACAATGGGACTCATTTGCAAATCATTTAGGATGATGGTGATGTTCTCGGATAACAAACAAAACAAATAAACCTATTCAAAAGTCATAATAATGTTGTTTTTGCTCCTTAAGACTCAGACAGATTTAAATAATGGAATTCAAAAAATCTCCAGGGGAGCATGCCCCCGAACCCACCTAAAATTTCTGACTCATGACCTCAGTATTTTTTGGGCCCTGCGTACAGCTCTGCTTGAATGTTACATTACTTGTTCTCTAGTATTTCATAAATCTGTTTGAACGCAAGTAATACCACATTTATATATATATAAAGATATACTTGGGATCAAACATGTGGGATGGCAACTCATTTCACCACTCAACTGAGATGATGACAGAACTGTGTGAAATACTGTCCTTAATGGGCATTTTTTTCTCTCAACTCTTTTACATTGTAGAACAAAATTTGTTATGTGAGCTAGGTATCGTGTGGTCATCTTGGCTCAAAAGGCAGATTTGCAGAACTGAGAATACTGATCTTTTACTTTTTTTGACATTTAAACACAATTGGCATTTCTCTCTTTCACCTTACATTACACACTGAATTATATCCATGGTCATAAAGCCATCCCAGGATGGTCATAAAGCCATCCCAGGCTGTCCACATGTTGGCCAATTTAACATCACCTCAAATAATCTTAAAGCATTCTAGGTAACTAGAAATGTTAACTAGAAACAGTTTTGATAGTTTGTCAGCATAATTTTGATGAAATTTCTAAATTCAGTGGGGTGCCCACTTACAGTAAACATATTTCTCAGTAGATGTTGCTATGCAGAGACTGCTTACTGCCGTAAGTGAGTTGACCAAGGAAGTCAGGGACCTGCGGCAGGAGTTCAGAGAATTCCGCCAGTCCTGCAGGTGTGGCCAGGCTGTTGTGCCGGTGGGACCTCAGCCAGGTCTGCCCTTTGATTTGCCATTGGGCAATTTTGAAGCGCTGGACCAAGCAGAGGCCACCCTTCAAACAGAAGGCAACCAGCGAACAATGGTAGGTTTTTACATACGTTATTTGTAATGGAAAACTCAATTGATCCACATCTTACTAAAACTGGATGAAACTAATAAAGTACATATACATGTGTTATAATGACAGTAATTTTTATATTGATAGTTATGTGAATTTGTATTGACTCTCTAACTACATTAGGCTACCAAAAACAAAGCAATTACTCACAATGCCAACACATACACATTCACTAAAATGGTACTTGTTACTTATACTTCTTGTTTGTATAAGACATACCTTTTATTGTGATAGACTGCCCACCTGGCCAAAATTGGAGGGTCCACTGTGGAGGTCAAGATCCGGAGGATGCTCGCATGGACACTCAAGAATGAGCTGGCTTCAGAGCTCAACTGGGCTGGAAAGAAAAATAAAGATCCAGCCAAACAGAAGTGCCCTTTCAGAGAGCTGGCTCTCTCTAAGTGAATGTTTGGTGAGTCCTGCGGATTTTTCAATTGCCATCATAGCATATTTTCTTCTTTGATACTAAATTCATATGTGGGAGATGCTCCTAGGATGTCAGCATCAATCATTCTCACCTGTTTATGTAGAAGTTTCAAAACTGCTCTTCTTGCACAAAGATTTTTTCCCCCTACTGGTCTTGAAACGCCACTCATGATCAGACAAACTGTCTTTGTTCTCCCGTCGCAACTGTAACCATCCGAGCATGTAGACACAGTTAAACAACTGGTGGAAAGGTGTTTATTTATCTTTGAGATGAATAAAGTATCTACGCTACTACCTCAAGGACAGACAGGAATTTGCAGCCCGGAGCCTCAGGATCCCTGCTTTGCTAACTTTGCACTTCCTTTATATTCTCTGTTTAGATGCTCTGGTACTGGAGGGGGGAACAGCCACTCAGTTCCTTTTTGCACAGGTGGTGCAGAAGTGGCTGCGGTACGCACCAGACAGGGCAGGGGGGGCTGGACGCCAGCACCTGTAAATACTTTGTTTAGTTAGTCCAGAATTTATTTTTTTTCGTTTGTTTGTGGCTGCCAACACACTCCTCAACCGGTTGGTTGTTGTTTTGTTTGGGAGTTGAGAATTGAATTGTTGAATATAGTTGTATATATATATGTACACACACACACACACACACACACACACACACACACACACACACACACACACACACACACACATATCCTTGGCTGCTGTTGACTTGTTGATGTTAGGCTAGATAACTTTCCTTTATGCTGTTGTTGTTTTGTTTCTCTTTGATGTTCCTTTTTTCTCTTTACTGCTATATAAGATTTTTACAGAAATTACCTACATTTATTCTCTTATTGTTTTGTTGATTTTTGTTTGTTAGACTGTTACACTGACTGTTTTTACTAATTTATAAAAAAGCATTAAATGTGATTAAATTGTAATAAAAATGTTTTTGTATTTTAAAGTCATCTGCTGTAATCATTTGACTGTACAGTAAAAGGTTTTCATCACTTTTTCACATCCTGGCTGTAGATAAAGCAGGGTTTTTAGAGTTGAAATTGAATTGAAACCACATTGATTCATAGTTGCAGAGTAGAAATGTCAACGTTGTTTCAATGTTTCTGTTAATTGAAATACCATTGAAATTGTGTTGTTCTGTGTTCAGAATTTCAATGTTGCTTCAATATTAAAAAATGGTGCAACATGATATAGAATCAACATCAGACCTCAATGTTGTTTCAATGACTTATTGTTGAGGAAAAAACATTGGTTCAACATAGTTTCAATAACTCTTTGCTGTCTACGCAACGTTGTTTCAATGTTCCTGATAATTGAAATACCATTGAAAATCCATTGATCTGTGTTCAGAATTTCAATGTTGTTTCAATATTAAAAAATGGTGCAACATGATGTAGAATCAACATCAGATTTCAACGTTGATTCAATGACTTATTGTTGAAAAAATAACATTGTTTCAATATAGTTTCAATAACTGCTCGCTGTCTGGGTAAATATCCTAAACCGATTGTGAATCTCTATTAAGTTGTTGTCAATCTAGTCGAGTTGCGGCTGGCGGGATGAATGAGGTTTGTCTGGACATCCTCTTGGCTGTTACGCTCCCGATTCAAACCGGAGCGCCTCTCTCACCAAGAAATTGCGCCATTAACCGTTACATTACGGGATCGCCTTTTGGTTTAACGCAGTCAGTTTCACACGAAATTCAACTTGAGTTTATTTACCACAATTTACGCAAAAAAAAATATCAAGTATTTATTAATGTAAACATTGCACTGTAAGAACTTCACAGAGCCTCTTTACAATGAAAAATAAAGTGACGGAAGTGACGTAGGCAGAGGGAGACCGGTCACTTTAGACAATAGGAAAACAATGGATCCTGGTGCAGATTCTGACCCAGAGGAAACTGTAAATGTATACAGTTACACATACAATGGACCGCAGCCCTACAATTTTGAGCCCGTTATGCGTCCCAGAGAGCAGGGAGAGACCAGGGGGAGAATTCATGGCCAGAGGAGAGAGATTGAGTAGCGGTGCCAGGACAGCTTATACGCATAGCTAAGATATGAAATACTGTGCTCACATCACAATATTTTACAGATTGCTGTCGTGTATCTGGCAATAAAAAAAACAACTAGTATTGGTCATCTTATACAGGACTGAGTATTAATAGCCTACTTACCAATAACAGAAACTAAAGAGCTTGTTTACGTCCTGTCTCATACTCGTTAATATCCGCCCACACTACCTGTAGCGCTTTACTTTACCGTCCGAGAGAGAGAGAGAGACTGTCTTGATGCACATTGCGTTATATTACTGCGTTACAGCAAATAGCAATTACGCTACTCCCAACACAGAAAACAAGACTTACAGTGCACAGTTCATGTTTACGCCGAGCCAAGTCTCCGTGACCGTGTCTCCCGCCGGTGACAGGACCAGACGCTGCTGCTGACAGCGGTCCTGATGAAGCGGTGGACACTGAAGGCACCGCACCGGGTGAGAGTCGCGCCTGGTTCTTGCTTTGGCATCCCCTGTTGAACTCCATCAGATCACTTGGATAATAATCCTCCGGTCTAAAGTGCGCGCCACACACGACCGCGTTTTTTCGTTGCTAACACAGCGGTCAAGTCCCGTCTCTTTAGCTGCACAAAACGCACCCAGGCACGGAAGAGAGCCCCGTTTTTTCTGTCAGGTAACCGTTTGACTCAGTGTCCTGACAGGCTGGAGTTTGTGCAACCTCCAAACGCCATAATTTACCATTTTGAAGGTAAATCAACGCAATCTAAAACTACTGAAAACACACTGACTCACGAAAACACAACCGCTCTGACCTACTCCCACACTGATGGCAGCGCCTAGCTAGCATACGACTCCCCCTCGTGACGTAATATGACGCGATGTTGAAAAAAAAACGTTTTTTAGCGCTTTGCTCAAAACTGTCACTTTTTTGGTTAAATTTGTGCCTTAATGTCTTGAAAAACATCTTAAATCCTCAATCATGTTTTCAAAAGGTCATTTTTAGACCAGATTACGCATGCATTTAAAAAAATATATAACCTGCAATATGCTCTTTAAACATTCCATCGCGAGAGTTTTCCAGTGGGAGAGCGAGAGACGTTCCTCTCGGAGAGCGACCCAACCAAGATGGCGGCGTGCTGCGACGTCATTCATTCATTCATTCATGAATAGAAACTAATCTCATCAGAGAACCAAAACGAATATGTCATTTTAAAGATGACGTGCCAGCGGCCACGGCGCGACTTCGCAGCGGGGTTGATCTAGGGGGAGGGGGCGATCTGGTCCCGGTACCAACGAGCGGAGCTGTCCGTCAGAACCGGCTCAGGGCTAGCTAACAGGCACGGACCCTCAGTATTCCTCCTACTTGCCTCGCATCGCACAGTTTACACAAATCAAATTGAAATTGTTGACGGATTCCTAACCTTGGCCTATGCATATTATCAAGCAAGAATATCAGATTTTTTGACAACAGATGAAAGAAAGTGGTCTTACCTGGTGCTTGGGCTTCAGAATGCGACAGTAACGGCAGCGTCCAGGCGATGATCTCCCGGTCAACCATAGCCTACATCATCTATTTTTCGATCATATTTCCCGGTCAACCATAAATCAATGACGTTTCAATAACATGTATTTTTGAGGTCAATCATTTTTCAATTATTCGTCAACATTGGTGTCATCACCAAATCAACCATAAATAAATGCTTAATCAACCACAATAGGAGATCATAAATCAATGTTGTTTCCATGTCATAATCCTTACCATCAGGTACCGTCGATATTGCAATGGTGATTCAATGTTTATTTATAATTGAAGAATCGATATATACCAGTCTCACAGCTCAGATGAAATATCAACATTTTTTCAATGTTGTCTTGTGTGCAGTTTCCCGGTCAACCATAAATCAATGACGTTTCAATAACATGTATTTTTGAGGTCAATCGTTTTTCAATTATTCATCAACATTGGTGTCATCACCAAATCAACCATAAATAAATGCTTAATCAACCACAATAGGAGATCATAAATCAATGTTGTTTGTCATGATCCTTACCATCAGGTATCATCGATATTGCAATGGTGATTCAATGTTTATTAATCATTGAAAAATCTATATCAACCATTCTGACAGTTCAGATGAAATATCAACATTTTTTCAATGTTGTCTTGCTATCTGGGGTACAAATACAATCAAAATATAAGGGCAAATATAGAAACAATAAGAAACAATAAAGTACTATATACAATAAAATGCTTAAGCAGTTATGAAATACGATAAGATACTGAGACAAATATAGTATAATGCTGAGGTATTGTGGGGTTAAAGGTAAGTGGAACATAAGGTGCAAGAGAAATAGACAACAGATTACATCATGTATTGTTGTTAACCATGCTGACATGTGATGGTGTGACGCGTTGTGTTGTTGTAGGGCAAAGCTGATATACAATGAGTGATTGCAGGTAAGACCTGCTGTGATCACACTGATAACAGGCAGAGGGAAGATGTTTGTGGATGATTTGGGGTTGTGGACAGGAATCAACAGGAATCTTTGCTTAAAAGACTTTTTCATTTTCTTTTCACTGTTCTCAGAATACGAACAGGAAGATATTTACTGGGCTTTTGTGTTTCAATAACATCGACAGGTTCATATTGTCATGTCCTTCATGCTGCTCTGAGATGTCCTATGCAACACCATCTCAGACCAACATCACTGTTGGCCTGGGATTTCTGGAGAGGGTGATGCTTTCTACTCTGACTACAGTACCCTGCTGTATATTTCTCTTCATTAATGGCACCATGTTGTTCACCTTGAGGAGTAAATCTGTGTTTTGTGAGACCTCCCGTTACATTCTTCTGTATAACCTCCTCTTTGCAGACACGGTACAGATGGCACTAAGTCAGTTACTGTACATACTGTCTATTTGTAGAATGAGACTGACATATCCTGTGTGTGGACTTCTAGTCATGCTCGCCAATCTCACAAATGAAGTCTCTCCTCTCACGCTGGTGGTGATGTCTCTGGAAAGATATGTAGCTGTGTGTTACCCACTGAGACATGCTACCATCATCACCATCAGAAACACTGGGGTGGCTATTGTTGTGGTTTGGGCCTTTTGTTCACTAAACGTCCTCACTCGGGTTCTCTTACTGTTAAATTTTCCATTTGAAAACTTGGAGAGCCTGCAGATGAAAGAATTCTGTAGTACACTTATCATGTTTCTTGATACAATATCTAATCTTTATGATAAAGCCTACACTTGTTTTCTGTTTGTATCAGCTGGTGTGGCAGTCATTTCCTCCTATGTTGGTGTGATTATAGCAGCCAGGTCAGCCTCCACAGACAAAGCTTTAGCCGGTAAGGCTCATAACACACTGCTGCTGCATCTGGTGCAGCTGGGCCTCAGTCTCTCCTCAACTATACACAACCCAATGCTCATAGCTGTCTCAAAAGTTGTAAAGAGGGTAGATCTTGTGCGCATACAGAATGTTTTCTATGTGTGTATCATCCTTTTACCCAGATGTCTGAGTGCTCTTATCTATGGACTCAGAGACCAGACTATCAGACCCGTCCTTGTGCACTATTTATGCTGTCGACTGACACGTCCCAGTTAAGGCTGAGGCCTAAAATACATAAATTGAATGAATCCGTCTATATATTTGTTCAACTCATGCTGTCCTCAGATGGGTCTTCAGCATATCCAACATTGTTAATAGAGCAGGAAAGACATTTAAATTAATTGGCTTAAAGATGTGTCTTTTTGTGTTCAGTTGTAGTTCTATCAGTATTTATTTAAGTCGCCTGTCAAAATAATCATTCTGAGAACCACCATCAAAAACATGTATGCTAAATTAATTCTGCATAGGATGGGTTAAAAGCAGAGAAAGATTTTCAGTATAGATTTTAATGTGTATGATTGTGTATGTGACAATAAACATGATTTGATTTTAAGAACATAAACTCAAAGTGCTATCTATTTTAAACTACTTCATACTTGAATACTATCAAATTTCAGAGGGAAATCATGTACTCACCTCGTTTACTTGATGATTTAAGTTACTAGGTATTTCCCAGATTTCAATTTGAGTACAAAATCTAATCAAAGAAATTATGATGTGCTATTATAATTGAACTACCCAGCAGTATGTAACATACATTAAAATCAGCTCAGCCTTCACCATCTTATAATTCTTATAATGCGCATACTTATTTACTTTTAAAGGAAACACAGAACTTTCTTTTGAATACATGAATTTGACTTGAAACAGAGTTTTTCTACACTGTTGTGTCGCTAGTTTTAATGTCTAAGTAGTTCCTTCACTGCTCAGCTGCCTGGAGGAGAGAAGAGTCTGGATCATACAGGCAGCTCCTGTATCCAGCCACCGATACTCAACAACACCGGCTGCATCCAAAAGACACTGACCCCCCCTTACATAAAAACTGCATAATGTATAATTTACTTGGAAAGAAAGTATGTTGTAGTATAAAGGTTCGGTCCACAGTGGCTACTCACCAATGAACAATCTACTAAACATAATTTACACATAAGTGATAAAAGTGTAATTCAGTGAAGTTGTAGATCTCAAAATAGCATCAATGATGTACAAAGTATATGTTGCCAGACTGTATCCAGAGGTTGTTCCAAATAATATTGTGAAGTTATCCCACATTTTTGTAATTTCTTGTGGTAGCAATCCCCCCTGTAGGTTATTTGGGGCGGATGTATTAATCTGCTGGATCTTCTTTTATATGAATGTCATTGTTTTGACTGGTGAAGCTGAGCTGGTGAGTTAAGAGATGTTGAATGCTATAAATATGTTCATGTATGCGGATTATACTGTAGATAATATGTCCGTGTCATTAATATTGTGGTTTTGTTTTCATTTTGTGTCATTTCAGTTGATTACCTGGCGAACGGCACGGTTACTGTACAGGTGCTAGTTAGCTCAGCATGTGTGAGACAGGAATGCTTATGCTAAAATAAACACGTGAAAGACAGTAATCGGATGTCTGAGCTTGAGTGTGACACTGTTTCATCAGTTAAGAACACCCTTTACAGTGGGAGTTATTAGATTAATGTAGTTAGTTTATATTTGTACGGTTTTATTAATGTCCATATGAGCTGAGGGTGAACTGTATATTCACAAAAAAAAGAAAAGAAAAGAGACCAAAACTAAAGTAAAACAAAGATGTGTCTCAGTACATGGAGTAAATGTGTGGAATGATTTAGAAACGGAACAGAAAGAGTAAAATACACACAACTGATTAAAAATATTATTTAAACACAAGATGATTAACAAATACAAAACAGAAGTATGAGTTTGCATAAAATGAGTTTGGATTAAAAAATGTGTATATTTTTAATTGCTTTTAATTTCTAGTATTACTCTGTAATTTAAAGGTGGCTGACAAAATATAATCAATGTTAAAAGAGTCGGTGTAATAAGCGCTTCAGCCTGCACCTTTTCAGTCCCATTTTGTTCATTTGTTTTTGTTTGTTTGTTTGTTTGTTTGACTTGTTTGTCTGAAGCTAGAAAGCATTAAGGTGTTTTATGTCTATCTACCAGTGTATTTGCGGTTTTATAAGATGGAAATGACCGAAATAAACTAAACTAAACTAATTGTACATGATGGTACTAATGACCTACACTCTGCACGTATACACCAGAAGGTGGAGCCAGAGATACACTATGGTTATGAAAAAAAACTTCCATGTTTCGGCAAACACATACATCCAACACAGAGAGACACAGAAAAGCTTCTTCCTTGAGTCAGGATGGTGAATGCTGACCTCTGCACCTTAGTCTTGTCTAACATGTTGTCTTCACTGATTCCTTTTTACTGCCCTGCACAATGTATTTTTATGCCTGTGACATAAGTCAATTTCTAAACATACATTGAATACATACACAAATAGATTATATATATATATATATATATATATATATATATATATATATATATATATATATATATATATATACAAAACAAGAACAACTGAAGCAGAAGAAAGACAGGTAAACATAAATACAGAACTTACAGCATTATATATATATATAGCAGGTACATTCAAGTACAAATACTATCAAAATATAAGGGCAAATATAGAAACAATAAGAAACAATAAAGTACTATATACAATAAAATGCTTAAGCAGTTATGAAATACGATAAGATACTGAGATAAATATAGTATAATGCTGAGGTATTGTGGGGTTAAAGGTAAGTGGAACATAAGGTGCAAGAGAAATAGACAACAGATTACATCATGTATTACTGTTAACCATGCTGACATGTGATGGTGTGACGCGTTGTGTTGTTGTAGGGCAAAGCTGATATACAATGAGTGATTGCAGGTAAGACCTGCTGTGATCACACTGATAACAGGCAGAGACTCTAATCTGCCAGCAAGGGAAGATGTTTGTGGATGATTTGGGGCTGTGGACAGGAATCAACAGGAATCTTTGCTTGAAATACTTTTTCATTTTCTTTTCACTGTTCTCAGAATACGAACAGGAAGATATTTATTGGGCTTTTGTGTTTCAATAACATCGACAGGTTCATATTGTCATGTCCTTCATGCTGCTCTGAGATGTCCTATGCAACTCCATCTCAGACCAATATCACTGTTGGCCGGGGATTTCTGGAGAGGGTGATGCTTTCTACTCTGACTACAGTACCCTGCTGTATATTTCTCTTCATTAATGGCACCACGTTGTTCACCTTGAGGAGTAAATCTGTGTTTTGTGAGACCTCCCGTTACATTCTTCTGTATAACCTCCTTTTTGCAGACACTGTACAGATGGCACTGAGCCAGTTAATGTACATACTGTCTTTTTGTAGAATAAGACTGACATATCCTGTGTGTGGACTTCTAGTCATGCTCGCCAATGTCACAAATGAAGTCTCTCCTCTCACGCTGGTGGTGATGTCTCTGGAAAGATATGTAGCTGTGTGTTACCCACTGAGACATGCTACCATCATCACCATCAGAAACACAGGGGTGGCTATTGTTGTGGTTTGGGCCTTTTGTTCACTAAATGTCCTCACTCGGGTTCTCTTACTGTTAAATTTTCCATTTGAAAACTTGGAGAGCCTGCAGATGAAAGAATTGTGTAGTACACTTACCATGTTTCTTGATACAACATCTAATCTTTATGATAAAGCCTACACTTGTTTTCTGTTTTTATCAGCTGGTGTGGCAGTCATTTCCTCCTATGTTGGTGTGATTATAGCAGCCAGGTCAGCCTCCACAGACAAAGCTTTAGCCGGTAAGGCTCATAACACACTGCTGCTGCATCTGGTGCAGCTGGGCTTCAGTCTCTCCTCAACTATACACAACCCAATGCTCATAGCTGTCTCAAAAGTTGTAAAGAGGGTAGATCTTGTGCGCATACAGATTGTTTTTTATGTGTGTATCATCCTTTTACCCAGATGTCTGAGTGCTCTTATCTATGGACTCAGAGACCAGACTATCAGACCCGTCCTTGTGCACTATTTATGCTGTCGACTGACACGTCCCAGTTAAGGCTGAGGCCTAAAATACATGAATTGAATGAATCCGTCTATATATTTGTTCAACTCGTGCTCTCCTCAGACGGGTCTTCGGCATATCCAACATGTATGTTAAAATAATTATGCTTAGGATGGGTTAAAAACAGAGAAAGATTTTCAGTATAGATTTTAAAGTGTATGATTGTGTATGTGACAATAAACATGATTTGATTTTAAGAACATAAACTCAAAGTACTATCTATTCTAAACTACTTCATACTCGAATACTATGACGTTTCAGAGGGAAATCATGTACTCACTACATTTACTTGATGATTTAAGTTACTAGGTATTTCCCAGATTTCAATTTAAGTACAAAATCTAATCAAAGAAATTATGATGTGCTATTATAATTGAACTACCCAGCAGTATGTAACATACATTAAAATCAGCTCAGCCTTCACCATCTTATAATTCTTATAATGCGCATACTTATTTACTTTTAAAGGAAACACAGAACTTTCTTTTGAATTCATGACTTTGACTTGAAACAGAGTTTTTCTACACTGTTGTGTCGCTAGTTTTAATGTCTAAGTAGTTCCGTCACTGTTCACCTGCCTGGAGGAGAGAAGAGTCTGGATCATACAGGCAGCTCCTGTATCCAGCCACCGATACTCAACAACACCGGCTGCATCCAAAAGACACTGACCCCCCCTTACATAAAAACTGCATAATGTATAATTTACTTGGAAAGAAAGTATGTTGTAGTATAAAGGTTCGGTCCACAGTGGCTACTCACCAATGAACAATCTACTAAACATAATTTACACATAAGTGATAAAAGTGTAATTCAGTGAAGTTGTAGATCTCAAAATAGCATCAATGATGTACAAAGTATATGTTGCCAGACTGTATCCAGAGGTTGTTCCAAATAATATTGTGAAGTTATCCCACATTTTTGTAATTTCTTGTGGTAGCAATCCCCCCTGTAGGTTATTTGGGGCGGATGTATTAATCTGCTGGATCTTCTTTTATATGAATGTCATTGTTTTGACTGGTGAAGCTGAGCTGGTGAGTTAAGAGATGTTGAATGCTATAAATATGTTCATGTATGCGGATTATACTGTAGATAATATGTCCGTGTCATTAATATTGTGGTTTTGTTTTCATTTTGTGTCATTTCAGTTGATTACCTGGCGAACGGCACGGTTACTGTACAGGTGCTAGTTAGCTCAGCATGTGTGAGACAGGAATGCTTATGCTAAAATAAACACGTGAAAGACAGTAATCGGATGTCTGAGCTTGAGTGTGACACTGTTTCATCAGTTAAGAACACCCTTTACAGTGGGAGTTATTAGATTAATGTAGTTAGTTTATATTTGTACGGTTTTATTAATGTCCATATGAGCTGAGGGTGAACTGTATATTCACAAAAAAAAGAAAAGAAAAGAGACCAAAACTAAAGTAAAACAAAGATGTGTCTCAGTACATGGAGTAAATGTGTGGAATGATTTAGAAACGGAACAGAAAGAGTAAAATACACACAACTGATTAAAAATATTATTTAAACACAAGATGATTAACAAATACAAAACAGAAGTATGAGTTTGCATAAAATGAGTTTGGATTAAAAAATGTGTATATTTTTAATTGCTTTTAATTTCTAGTATTACTCTGTAATTTAAAGGTGGCTGACAAAATATAATCAATGTTAAAAGAGTCGGTGTAATAAGCGCTTCAGCCTGCACCTTTTCAGTCCCATTTTGTTCATTTGTTTTTGTTTGTTTGTTTGTTTGTTTGACTTGTTTGTCTGAAGCTAGAAAGCATTAAGGTGTTTTATGTCTATCTACCAGTGTATTTGCGGTTTTATAAGATGGAAATGACCGAAATAAACTAAACTAAACTAATTGTACATGATGGTACTAATGACCTACACTCTGCATGTATACACCAGAAGGTGGAGCCAGAGATACACTATGGTTATGAAAATAACTTTCATGTTTCGGCAAACACATACATCCAACACAGAGAGACACAGAAAAGCTTCTTCCTTGAGTCAGGATGGTGAATGCTGACCTCTGCACCTTAGTCTTGACTAACATGTTGTCTTCACTGATTCCTTTTTACTGCCCTGCACAATGTATTTTTATGCCTGTGACATAAGTCAATTTCTAAACATACATTGAATACATACACAAATAGATTATATATATATATATATATATATATATATATATAGAACCCTAGTATTTGTGGTGTGTCTGTTGGCACAATCGGCCCTTTTGACCAACTGAGCACATTGGATCAGGGTAGAGCAAGATGGTGAGAAAATCATTTTGAATGTCCAGTCTGCAAGAAGTGAAATGGAAAAAAAATATGGAAAGCCTGAGCTTGTCGTCGTAGTATCCATGATTTCACCCATTTAGTGCTTTTCTTAATGTTCTGCCACTTCCTCTGCCAGTGCCATTTACAACTCTTTATCAGACACGATTATTGTAGTGTGTACAGAATAAAGTTACCTGTTGGTATGGAGACTCTTTCCTCTCACAAAGATGTAGAACATACAAGCTTTCTGGCTGTATTAGCTATAGTCTTCGCGGTGTGTTCAAATGCAGCTATTTGGATGCGTTATATATATATATGAATATATATATGAATTCGGACTCCCTCTCTCTATCTTCAGGAAGTAGACCGACAAGATGGAAGCAGCGAGGAAACAAAAAAAAAAAAAAACACTACCAGCTTCCTCATTATTTCTCAAAGGTTGTTCTCTTCTGACGTGATTGTGTCACGTGGATTTGGTGTGAGGACAGAGATCATAAACAATACATGAGGTTTGGGAAACCTTGCAGAACAGCTCTGCATATTCATGGCATCTTACCTGCTACCTCTCTGCACAGAAAAGTATGTTTGTGGATGTGTTTGGATTTTGGTCCAAAGATCAATCTTCAATGTTTCACCAAAATAAACTGGACAGAATTAAATGTGTTTTCATCCTCCTTAAGTAAGTATCACATGAAGATGGCATATACAGGTCAGGCTCAGATGAACTTCACTGTTGGAGTGCAGTATCAGGGGTTACTGGGATTACTGTTTTTTTCCACTGTGACCACAGTACCATGTTGTGCATTCCTCTTTATTAATGGGACTTTAATTTTCACCTTGAGGAGTAAATCTGTGTTTCGTGAGACCTCCCGTTACATTCTTCTGTATAACCTCCTTTTTGCAGACACTCTACTGATGGCGCTGAGCCAGTTACTGTACATATTGGCTGCTTTTAGAATAAGACTGACGTATCCTGTGTGTGGTGTTCTCATCATGCTCGGCAGTCTCACAATGGTGATCTCTCCCCTCACACTTGTGGCGATGTCTCTGGAAAGATATGTAGCTGTGTGTTACCCACTGAGGCATACTACCATCATCACCATCAGAAACACAGTGGTGGCTATCAGTGTGGTTTGGGCCTTCAGTTCACTGAATGTTCTCATTGAAGTTCTTCTTGTGTTAAACTTTTCATTGAACAATCTACAGAACCTCCAGATGACAGACTTCTGTGGCAAAGAAAGCATGATGCTTGATTCAATTTCTAATCTTTATGAAAAATCCTTTACTTATTTTCTGTTACTTTCAGCTGGTGTTGCAGTCAGCTTCTCCTATATTGGTGTGATGGTAGCAGCCAGGTCAGCCTCCACAGATAAAGCTTCAGCCCGAAAAGCTCTTAATACACTGCTGCTGCATCTGGTGCAGCTGGGCCTCAGTCTCTCCTCGACTATACACAACCCAATGCTCATAGCTGTCTCAAAAGTTGTAAAGAGGGTAGATCTTGTGCGCATACAGAATGTTTTCTATGTGTGTATCATCCTTTTACCCAGATGTCTGAGTGCTCTTATCTATGGACTCAGAGACCAGACTATCAGACCCGTCCTTGTGCACTATTTATGCTGTCGACTGACACGTCCCAGTTAAGGCTGAGGCCTAAAATACATGAATTGAATGAATCCGTCTATATATTTGTTCAACTCGTGCTCTCCTCAGACGGGTCTTCGGCATATCCAACATGTATGTTAAAATAATTCTGCTTAGGATGGGTTAAAAACAGAGAAAGATTTTCAGTATAGATTTTAAAGTGTATGATTGTGTATGTGACAATAAACATGATTTGATTTTAAGAACATAAACTCAAAGTACTATCTATTTTAAACTACTTCATACTCGAATACTATGACGTTTCAGAGGGAAATCATGTACTCACTACATTTATTTGATGATTTATGTTACTAGGTATTTCCCAGATTTCAATTTGAGTACAAAATCTAATCAAAGAAATTATGATGTACTATTATAATTGAACTACCCAGCAGTATGTAACATACATTAAAATCAGCTCAGCCTTCACCATCTTATAATTTTTATAATGCGCATACTTATTTACTTTTAAAGGAAACACAGAACTTTCTTTTGAATTCAAGACTTTTACTTGAAACAGAGTTTTTCTACACTGTTGTGTCGCTAGTTATAATGTCTAAGTAGTTCCGTCACTGTTCACCTGCCTGGAGGAGAGAAGAGTCTGGATTATACAGGCAGCTCCTGTATCCAGCCACCGATACTCAACAACACCAAGTGATAAAAGTGTAATTCAGTGAAGTTGTAGATCTCAAAATAGCATCAATGCTAAGAAAGAAAAAAGAAAAAAAAAAAAAAGAAGAGAGACCAAAACTAAAGTAAAACAAAGATGTGTCTCAGTATATGGAGTTAAGTCAGATTAAGAATATTATTTAAACACAAGATGATTAACAAATATAAAACAGAAGTATGAACACCGGAGTGTGCATAAAATGAGTTTGGATTTAAAAATGTGTATATTCTTAATTGCTTTTAATGTCTCGTATTACTCTGTAATTTAAAGGTGGCTGACAAAATATAATTAATGTTAAAAGAGTCGGTGTAATAGGGTCATTCCCTGAAATCGGTGCCTTTTCAACTTTGAAAAGTTAAAATATATTTAATTGCTATTTTTTCAGTAGCCAGGAATTAAAGACATTTTAAAATGACAAGAAATTATATTGTGCCATCTCAGGCTATGGAATTTCATATTTTATAACTGTTTTTCTCCTTAATGTTTTCATAATTTTGTCAACCCTGTTACTGACATAAGTATTACAATATACTATATTTCTAATTAGAAATATGTAATAGATGGTACATATATGAGCAGTATTTTTGTCCCTGTTTTCATTGAGATTATTTTTAGATTTGGATTTTTTTCTCCAATTTGACATTTTTCATTCAGATGATCAAATGTACCCTAATTTTGCATGGCAATCACATGCCAATTAAGAGAAGAAAAAAAATTAGAAGAGAAATGTTGAAAAAATGGCTCAGTCCAAAATATAATATAGTTTAAATTATACTGGAAAGAGCTGAAAGTCCATTTGATTTGTATTTTTTTTTTTTTTTTTTACATTTTTATGAAATTAATGACAACAACAGGGTTGACGTTATGGTAACAGGGCTGACAAGAGCAATAGATGACAGGACACACATTCTACTGCCTACACTGCACATCTTTGTCTACACATCACTAGGAAGTTTTACCTCGTAATATTATTTTGTGCTGGATTGGCATTGCTGTATAAGTGAAGCACATTGCATTTCTAAGAGGTCTAATGTTTTTTGTCATTGCAGTTCCATGCATGCATTATTGACAAAGTTTTTCCGAAGGATTTTTTTTATTGAGACCAATCATTTTCATAATGGTCCATAACGTATGAAACCCAACTGAGTAATGTTATAAGTGATAGCAATTTAAGACAATTGAACAGTATTTCATTCAACATAGTAGCCAATAGTAAAAAGCAGAACCATACAAACCTATCAAATATCAAAAGCCTCATTTTAACGTTGAAAGAGGTACTTGCATCTGTAAAAGTACAATCACACAACACTAACGTTAAAACTATGTAAATGAGGCAATGAGTTCAGCAGAATTACTGCCAGACAGTAAAACTAGGGTGAACACTATTCTGTGTCATCCCTGTTACTCACATGTCAAGTCCTGTTCCTGGAAAGGTAACAGGGTTGACGTAAAATTAGGGGACACCGATAAATTGGTAAATATTTATTACAATTAATATATATTTTTACCAAAAACACTGTTTCGCAATAAGATCATACTTAAAACAATATGTAAATGTGAACATTTTAACATTTTGTCAACATTTCACAAATTAAAAGTCCTGCTGATGTACAACAACAACAGTGAGGGACAGGCCAAAAACCTCACCCTCATCAGCTTAAAAATCATTTTTATTATTTAAAATAATATTTAATTGATTTTAATTTGATGTTTTATTGAGGAGAGAAGACATAGTAATGTTATATTTTCAAATTACATCTTTTTTTGTTGTTACTGTAATTTTATGAATGATAATTTCTTGGGGACACAAAAGGCACCGATTTCATGGAATGACCCAGTAAGCTAAAGCTTCAGCCTGCACCTTTTCGGTCCTGTTTTGTTTATTTGTTTTTGTTTGTTTGTTTTTTTGACTTGTTTTTCTGAAGCTAGAAGGCATTAAGTTAATTTATGTCTATCTACCAGTGTATTTGCGGTTTTATAAGATGGAAAATGACCGAAATAAACTAAACTAAGTGTACATGATGGTACTAATGACCTACACTCTGCACGTATACACCAGAAGGTGGAGCCAGAGATACACTATGGTTATGAAAATAGCTTCTATGTTTAGGCAAACGCATACATCCAACACAGAGAGACACAGAAAGACAACTGAAGCTGAAGAAAGACAGGTAAACATAAATACAGAACTTACTTATATATATATAGCAGGTACATTCAAGTACAAATACTATCAAAATATAAGGGCAAATATAGAAACAATAAGAAACAATAAAGTACTATATACAATAAAGTGCTTAAGCAGTTATGAAATAAGATGAGATACTGAGATAAATATAGTATAATGCTGAGGGAAGCTTGTGAATATTCTCATTCATCCAGCTCTATGACCTGGATGAATGAGAATATTCACAAGCTTGTTGCAGAACAATTTGGGGTAGCGACCCTAAAAACGGTGCGGGAACATGAAAAGGACTAGTCTCAGCCTAGTCAAGTGAGCAGGAACTGATGAAGCCTCTTTGATGAGAGGTGAAACGTCTTAAAGACAAAAACCAAATCCAGTTGCATTCGATTCAATTTCCTTGAGATATAATGCTGAGGCATTGTGGAGTTAAAGGTAAGTGGAACATAAGGTGCAAGAGAAATAGACAACAGATTACATCATGTATTGTTGTTAACCATGCTGACATGTGATGGTGTGACGCGTTGTGTTGTTGTAGGGCAAAGCTGATATACAATGAGTGATTGCAGGTAAGACCTGCTGTGATCACACTGATAACAGGCAGAGACTCTAATCTGCCAATGAGGGAAGATGTTTGTGGATGATTTGGGGTTGTGGACAGGAATCAACAGGAATCTTTGCTTAAGAGACTTTTTCATTTTCTTTTCACTGTTCTCAGAATACGAACAGGAAGATATTTATTGGGCTTTTGTGTTTCAATAACATCGACAGGTTCATATTGTCATGTCTTAAATGCTGCTCTGAGATGTCCTATGCAACTCCATCTCAGACCAATATCACTGTTGGCCGGGGATTTCTGGAGAGGGTGATGCTTTCTACTCTGACTACAGTACCCTGCTGTATATTTCTCTTCATTAATGGCACCACGTTGTTCACCTTGAGGAGTAAATCTGTGTTTCGTGAGACCTCCCGTTACATTCTTTTGTATAACCTCCTTTTTGCAGACACTCTACTGATGGCGCTGAGCCAGTTACTGTACATATTGGCTGCTTTTAGAATAAGACTGACATATCCTGTGTGTGGTGTTCTCATCATGCTCGGCAGTCTCACAATGGTGATCTCTCCCCTCACACTTGTGGCGATGTCTCTGGAAAGATATGTAGCTGTGTGTTACCCACTGAGGCATACTACCATCATCACCATCAGAAACACAGGGGTGGCTATCAGTGTGGTTTGGGCCTTCAGTTCACTGAATGTTCTCATTGAAGTTCTTCTTGTGTTAAACTTTTCATTGAACAATCTACAGAACCTCCAGATGACAGACTTCTGTGGCAAAGAAAGCATGATGCTTGATTCAATTTCTAATCTTTATGAAAAATCCTTTACTTATTTTCTGTTACTTTCAGCTGGTGTTGCAGTCAGCTTCTCCTATATTGGTGTGATGGTAGCAGCCAGGTCAGCCTCCACAGATAAAGCTTCAGCCCGAAAAGCTCTTAACACACTGCTGCTGCATCTGGTGCAGCTGGGCCTCAGTCTCTCCTCGACTATACACAACCCAATGCTCATAGCTGTCTCAAAAGTTGTAAAGAGGGTAGATCTTGTGCGCATACAGATTGTTTTTTATGTGTGTATCATCCTTTTACCCAGATGTCTGAGTGCTCTTATCTATGGACTCAGAGACCAGACTATCAGACCCGTCCTTGTGCACTATTTATGCTGTCGACTGACACGTCCCAGTTAAGGCTGTATGATTGTGTATGTGACAATAAACATGATTTGATTTTAAGAACATAAACTCAAAGTACTATCTATTCTAAACTACTTCATACTCGAATACTATGACGTTTCAGAGGGAAATCATGTACTCACTACATTTACTTGATGATTTAAGTTACTAGGTATTTCCCAGATTTCAATTTGAGTACAAAATCTAATCAAAGAAATTATGATGTGCTATTATAATTGAACTACCCAGCAGTATGTAACATACATTAAAATCAGCTCAGCCTTCACCATCTTATAATTCTTATAATGCGTATACTTTTTTACTTTTAAAGGAAACACAGAACTTTCTTTTGAATTCATGACTTTGACTTGAAACAGAGTTTTTCTACACTGTTGTGTCGCTAGTTTTAATGTCTAAGTAGTTCCTTCACTGTTCACCTGCCTGGAGGAGAGAAGAGTCTGGATCATACAGGCAGCTCCTGTATCCAGCCACCGATACTCAACAACACCGGCTGCATCCAAAAGACACTGACCCCCCCTTACATAAAAACTGCATAATGTATAATTTACTTGGAAAGAAAGTATGTTGTAGTATAAAGGTTCGGTCCACAGTGGCTACTCACCAATGAACAATCTACTAAACATAATTTACACATAAGTGATAAAAGTGTAATTCAGTGAAGTTGTAGATCTCAAAATATCATCAATGATGTACAAAGTATATGTTGCCAGACTGTATCCAGAGGTTGTTCTAAATAATATCATGTCCATATGAGCTGAGGGTGAACTGTATATTCACAAAGAAAAGAAAAGAAAAGAAAAGAGACCAAAACTAAAGTAAAACAAAGATGTGTCTCAGTACATGGAGTAAATGTGTGGAATGATTTAGAAACGGAACTGAAAGAGTAAAATGCACACAACTGATTAAAAATATTATTTAAAAACAAGATGATTAACAAATATAAAACAGAAGTATGAACACCGGAGTGTGCATAAAATGAGTTTGGATTAAAAAATGTGTATATTCTTAATTACTTTTAATTTCTTGTATTACTCTGTAACTTAAAGGTGGCTGACCAAATATAATTAATGTTAAAAGAGTCGGTGTAATAAGCTAAAGCTTCAGCCTGCACCTTTTCGGTCCTGTTTTGTTTATTTGTTTTTGTTTGTTTGTTTGACTTGTTTTTCTGAAGCTAGAAAGCATTAAGGTGTTTTATGTCTATCTACCAGTGTATTTGCGGTTTTATAAGATGGAAATGACCGAAATAAACTAAACTAAACTAAAGTGTACATGATGGTACTAATGATCTACACTCTGCACGTATACACCAGAAGGTGGAGCCAGAGATACACTATGGTTATGAAAATAGCTTCTATGTTTAGGCAAACGCATACATCCAACACAGAGAGACACAGAAAAGCTTCTTCCTTGAGTCAGGATGGTGAATGCTGACCTCTGCACCTTAGTCTTGTCTAACATGTTGTCTTCAGTGATTCCTTTTTACTGCCCTGCACAATGTATTTTTATGCCTGTGACATAAGTCAATTTTTAAACATATTTTTCTCATTTACATTGAATACATAATAGACAAATAGATTATATATGATATATAAACAAGGACAACTGAAGCTGAAGAAAAACGTGTAAAAATAATATACAGAACTTACAACATTATATGTATGAATATGAAAGCAGTGATGTAGTGAAACTAAGTAGACTTTAGTGCTTTAATTAAGTGCAGTCTTGTGGTACTTAAGTTGAGTATTTCCATTTTCTGCTACTTCATACTTTCACTCCACTACATTTTGAAAGCAAATAACGTACGTTTTACACACTACATTCATTTGATAATAAATAAATATGATATGCTGTATCACAGCCAAATGAGTGCATTTTTAAATAATCTTATTTTTTCGACAATCAGATAAAAAGAAGACACTGATTATTAAGATAATCAGAAAAATGCTGAATATCAGATCCAGGCCGATAATCATAAAAGCAAATGTAATATTTGATACTTAAAGACTTTTTTTTTACTATTCAAATTGATGAATTTCACTTTTACCAAAGTAAGTATGACTTTTGGGTACTTTATTCAACACTATACATAAAATGCTGCTATGACCAACATCGTACAATGTAATAAACTGTTGCTGTAAATTTGAAACAATTGCAACTAGTGCATTACGTAATCATCTATTCTTTGAAATACAGACAAAGGTCTTCTTTGGGATAATAATCATAATAATGATCAAACTGACTTTGATTAAATATCATTAAAACTAAAAGAAATTCAGCGAAAATTAATCAAATAAAGGTATTGGTTTTCAAATGCGGCACTCGTAACGTCGCCGTCATGACGTATGACGTTTGAAAGTGCGTAGCGACGGCAGAGACGTTAGTCGACAGTTTTCCCTCCTCGCTGACGAAGCTATCCGGCTATGCCGACGTTTAGCTAAAGATACTTTTATCGCTGAACCTATTTGACTCTTTACCTTTAACATTGTAGGAGGAAGGTCGACAAAGAAACCGAACATCCATAGCAAAGTTGTTAAAGGTAAATGTTTGTAATTCCGAGTATTCTTGGTCTGTCTTGCTTTTTGTTTTGCTAACGTTTACGTAGCAACGCTAAGTAGTTAGCGGGAGAGCTAGTTGCTAACTTAACATTAGCTAGACACACGTAACTTCTAACTAGTAACTGTGAGTTAGATAATAACTGCCCCATAGCAGGATGTTTGTATAATGGTTTAAAAGCTTATTCTGCACATTAGGAAAGAGGAGTGGAGTCGTCGATAGCTCTCTGTGCGGTGAAATCATAGCGCTAACGTTGTCATGTTGTTAGCCGACGCGGACATTATGCTATGGGCATGTCAGTGTCAGTGTTAGCTGTCTCTGTGTGTGTTGATTTGCGGTTCATAACTGGTTTTGTCTGGCTTTGACTTGCTAATGAACGGGCTTGATTTCCATATGTATTCCACTCACCTACCAGGGCCTGTCGCTAGGGTTGTGTTTTGGATTAACGGCTCAAACTAATGGCACAGCCCGGTTAGCTGCACGTGGAGCTGGGGGTCACGTAACCCCCAAGCGAGGGTCGGCTGGGGTTGTCTGCCGCGATAACTTTACTTAGTGCTTCCAGAGTTTAGACCATGGCATCCTGCTTTCAGTTTGAAACAGTGTTGGGCCAATTTCTTTCACCTGATCCAGTCACCATCATACAGCCACACCTTCCACACCTCAGCTCAAAGTTGGCCTAAAAGCAGATCCAGCCAGATGTGTTTGACAATGAAGAAACATAGCTAGCAGTTCCTAAAAACCTTGCTTTTTACTAGAGGAGTGGCCATAGCATCAGTTGTAAAAGAAAGATTTGCAAAATGCCAAGCAGCATTAATGAAATATCACATTCAAGTGTTGTTTTTCAGCCCACAGCAGCACTTCAGATGTGTGGTCCAACTGAGAAATCCCACTTCAGTGGAGAGAAAGTGATAAATTCTACAAATCTAAACTATTTTTCTGCTCGGTACAAATGCAGGTGGTGCTTACTCTATCCCCACATCTACAAGACAAAACCCCCTGCTCTAGAAATACTGTGATTTTGTTGCCTAAAACTTCACATAATCCTCTCGCTGTAATAATTCTTGGCCATTTTCCAAACACATAATTTATTACACTAAAGAAGAAACTGTAAATTGACTGAGATTCATTTCTTACCATGGAACTGTTTTGATTTGAGCTCAGTTTGTGGTTGAGAAAGTGAAACGGGTTAAAGAAATTGTGAAATTATTTCGATTTGGGATTTAATCTGGTTGGGGATTCTGTCTTCCATTCTGGGCTGTATAAAACATGATTATGATTAAAGTTGTCAAATTTTACAGTGTTTATGATATGAAATTATGTATAATCTTGTACTATAATTGTCAGTTTGGCTGAATATAAACTATTCTAATGACACATTTTGCCCGTTGATTTTATTGTCTTGCAGTTTTGGACTGCAGAATATAAACAGAGCAGACGTTGCTATAGAAATGCACTTGTTTAACTTGCTATTTATATTGTTTGTCTTCATACAGAAGACATATGCGGTCCTGCTAGCAGGGCAAGATGTTCAACAAGTCATTTGGTACTCCCTTCGGTGGAGGAACAGGGGGGTTTGGCACCTCATCGACCTTTGGAGCACAAAGTAAGTCATTTAATTTATTTGTTTGTTTAACTTTAAAATTTGGGAATTGCTGACCAAATTATCCAATTGTGGACCCAAATGTACAAATTTTGTATCTTTCACAAAATTCATTATCTGAATATCATCATGCAATTCCGCGAGGAAAACTCTTATGCAAAGGCAGTTTAAACGTTGCTTTAATGTGCACTTTGGTGATCTGATTGCAAGTAGTATGTCAGTTCAGACATTCATCTACACGCTATTAAAAGACTGTAGCTATATGTGACCCAGACTGACCAGATCTCAACCCACCTTTACTGCGTTCACACCTGTACTTAGAGCTTGTGATCAGGGTGCTCAGGGTGCAGGTGTCAAAAGCTCCTAAAACACTGAAATTTTGTCATTTCTCATATTAATTTCCTCATCAGATGAAGGTCCAAACAGTAGCCCTACCAATTATAAATTATTATAAAGATAACATGGCGTTTCCTGTGTGAAATGTCACATTACATAGATTGAAGTTGATATTTTATGTCATACAGTGAAACTATGAATTCAACACAGCACCACACCAAGCAGTGATATCTGGCAAGAAGTGTGACAGGCGTCCAGAGACTGTAACTGTCCATGCTGTCATTAACCAGTATAAACAGTCATTCTTGAAATGATCCATAATAGGGCAGGGCCATTAATTAATCTCAAACCTGATTGTGATCAAATTTATGTAAATTTCAGTGATAAGCCTTGTACATTTTTACCCGATATGGATAGATCTAAGAGCCTATCACTTGGCAAATATAATTGCAACCACAGCCACTGACCAAGCAAGCTAAATTCCAGTCTAGCGCCCAGCTATCTTGAATTGGGGTAAAATAATGTAATCAGGCTGCTCTTCTGCACTTTCCAAATTTTACTGGACCAAATATCTCAAATTCTGCCACTAAAACTGGTAATTTCACAGGGTTTGTGAGGCTCAAAAACAATACTGAATGTTTTACAGACGCTTCTTTCACAATGTTAGCTAATGGGAAAAAGTCTTTTTGGGCCCAAGTGCGTCACGCAACGATGTAATTATACCGTTTGGTCACTAAGAAAACTGGCTTCAATGCCTGGCACTCTACCTGGGGCTTCATTGCGATGATGGGGCCAGCCGTCGTCTTTGCAGGGGAAGTTCTGGTCAAGTCAGCAGTGTTCAATGCTACTCCTCCTCCTCTTCTTCATTGGTTTTACCGGAGGACTAAAAACCATACCGCCATCCACTGCATCAGAGTATATAACATCATGCTATTCACTGACGGATGTGCTGTCCTGAGTGAGTGAGAACGGGAAGCCCAGCTCTAAAAATAGAAAATCAGTAAGCTGTGGCGGACCACCACAAGAGATTAGATTTTTATTGCCCTAAGACAGAATGAGGAAAGCAATAATGTACTACTACTTCTCCCTTTTCTTCTTCTATTTTGTTTTTACTGATGAGAATTTTACATTTTTCTGTGATGTAGATTTAAGGTTTCAGTATTCCAGGTTTTTATTCCTGGTGAATGAAGTTGCAACAGTGAGTCAGTCTGTCATGTCGCCTCTCCTCACGTGAACTCTGTAACTACAGATGCAGGTTTTGGGACGGCAGGAGGCTTTGGGACGTCTGCGTTCGGGGCCACCACCAACGCTGGAGGACTGTTTGGCACCACACAGAATAAACCTGGTTACGTTTTGTTCATAAAACAATCCAATGTCTGTATTTCAATGTCTGGGTAAAGTTTCACCTGCTGAGATGACGTCAGCCTGCAACTTGTCTGAATCCAGTCCTGCAGTGAGGTTTAGATTTATCAAACCTTCTGTTCTTTATTCAAGCGTTGAGTAGTTATTTAAAAGACAGTTCAGTTATATCATGCAGACAAATGTATATTTATATAGAAAATAACTTTTCAAGATTTATAAATAAACGTTTTGCTCTAATCTGTCCCTACTTTCTTTCCAGCAGGTGGTCTGTTTGGATCCAGTACATTCAGTCAACCTGCAACTTCCTCCACCAGCACCGGCTTCGGTTTTGGTGCAGCGAGCGGCACTTCAACAAGCCTGTTTGGCAGCAGTGCAACGGGCACCACTGGGGGACTATTTTCCCAACCGAACAATGCTTTTGGAGCCAATAAACCCACCTCTTTTGGAAGTGAGAACCCTCTTTATGTCACAGTTTTTCTGTACAGATTGCACCTTTAGACGTATCAGAGAACGATTTATTAACTCAGTTTGGTTCATCACAATATCCATGAACAGATGTGAATATCAGAAACCTAAAAGATAAAAGCACCAGGGAAATTAAGCAAATGTGTAAATATGTCATAGTATAAGTAGTGTATAGTACAAAATAACACCACAAAAACCAACATCTTTATGCTTGAAATATGTCTGTCTAGAAAAACGATGTTCCATAACCACAGATTTGTGTCCAGACTGCTCAGTTGAGTTGTCACTTTGCTTTCTTTATCTAATGAAAGTCTGCTTCACTTTGTGTCCTTCAGGCTTTGGGACAAGCACCAGCAGTGGCGGGCTGTTTGGGGCAACCAACACCACCTCCAACCCTTTCGGTGGAGCAACCTCCCTGTTTGGAGGCTCTGGGTTCTCCGCTGCACAGCAGCCAGGAACGACCGTAAAATTCAACGTGAGTACTTTGTGGACAGGGTGCAGAAGCATGCTTCCTTCCTGCTTTAAAGTGACGTATTGTCTGTAGCCGTGACCCCGTCAAACTACAGACTAATCAGTATTTATCCCAAAAATATGTAGGGTGATTTTTTTATTTTATTTTTTTTTTATTTTTACATTTTATATAAACCGTGAACAATTCAATTCTCAGAAGAAGTGGAAGTGCTGCTCATAGCTGGACAGCATTTTGTCTGAACTCAAAAAGTTTTGTGAAAACATTTTGCAGTGTCTTTGTAATAATTAATTGGCAGCTGTGATCTGAAGTTACAGTTCGACTTCTATCAGTTTTCGTATTTTTATAACTTCTGGCAAGAAAATGGTATAAATTACAGAAGGAATACAGTGACTTTGTAGGGAGCTTTTTTTATTTGAAAATGGACAAGCACACATTGTGTTTATATATTTTGAACTTTTTACTTTTCTTTCCCCATCAGCCTCCAACAGGAAGTGACACAATGGTGAAAGCAGGTGTGACCACAAGCATCAACACCAAGCACCAGTGCATCACAGCCATGAAGGAGTATGAGAATAAATCTTTGGAGGTGAGTTTGGCGCTGCACCTGACCAGATCCTGTTCTGAGCTTTGCAAACTGCTGTTTGTTTTTGAATAGTGCTTTAGTTTGGCTTTGTCACTTTTTATTGGGAGAATGAGACTCGATTTACATCTAAATATGCTTAATATTGAAGATATAACGATATATTTAACGACTTTTTCCTAATAGTTGAAGCAGAAAAAGACAACAACATTTTTAACTGTCCCCGCTCAAAGTGTTTCCCTGTGTTGCAAAGACGGCGTTAACCACATGGCTACTGCTAGCAGCCCAGCTACTCTCGAGCTAAGACGAAACGCTTACCAATGTAGAATTTCAGCCAAGAAACCTGCAGAGCTCCCAGCTAGCATGAGATGAGCAGGCAGGTGTTTCGGTCCCTAGTCAGCTGGTTGTCGGCATGCTGCTCATTAAGTTAATGGTGAAAATTTAGTACCGATGAGTCAAAGTGAAATTGATGTCATAAATTGGAGATGTGTGGAATAAATGTTACGTTTCTCCAAAAGTTGAAGATTATTGTTGGAGCAGCTGAGAACAGATCAGTTTTACCCATCTGTTGATCTGAACTAATTTTTGTTGAAATAAAACGTATTTGTCTTTAGATCATGGCTTGTTTTTTGGTTCCGTTCTCTCAGTTTTTCCATTTCTCTTTGTGTCTGTCTGCAGGAGTTGAGGCTGGAAGACTACCAGGCAGGCAGGAAAGGCCCGACCAACCCAATGGCCGCAGCAACGGGTAGTTTGTTCGGATCAGCTCCGGCCCCAGCCAGCACCGCTACCGGCCTGTTCGGCTCCGCTGCCCCCAACAGCAGCTTCTCCTTCGGACAGAACAAGAGCACCTTTGGAGCAGCACGTACGTGGTGACAAACAAAAAAAGACAAAAACAACAATGTGCTAACTGGAGTGAATGAAGCAACATGCTGTGTGTTTGTCTCTGTAGCTGCAGCCACTGGAGGGTTTGGTACAGCCACAGGCGGTCTGTTTGGTCAGGCGGCGCAGCCACAAGCCGCCAGCCTCTTCAAGCCCTTCGGTCAGGCCACCACCACACAGAGCACCGGCTTCTCCTTCGGCAACACCAACACGATGGGACAGGCCAACACCAGCAGCATGGTGGGTTGTTTTGTTTCCCTACACAGCTTCGCTCACAAACACTTTAATTCTCTAAACTCTTTAAACAAGTCGTCAGATAATAAGTTTTAAAAATATGTATCTTAAATTCAGTTTCAGAGGACAACATGTATTTGAATCTCAACACTGGATCTGTCCCATAGATATCCATTAATGAACTTTGAGTCCAATTTTACAACTAAGTACCTTTTCAAGCTGCATGCAGAAAAGTGAATGCATTCATGAACTTGATTCTGCAGGAGTGGAAGAAAAAAGATGAAACTATGTCTTTAAATCAGTTATGAATCAAAAAGCACTGACTCCTCATTATGAGTTTTGACTATGTTTTATGTCCCACCCGTCCTCTCCTGTGATTCAGGGTCTGTTTGGTAACACGGCAGCGCCTCAGGCGAGTGGGTTGTTTGGCGCCGCTCAGACGAGCACAGCCACCGGCTTTGGGACGGGCACCGGGCTGTTTGGGCAGACCAACGCTGGATTTGGAAATGTCGGCACTCAGGTATGAAACACAATGCTGTTGCAATTAAATGAGAAATAAATAACCCATCACATACACAAACAAAACGGGGCATTTTATAACCTGTAATCACTTCACTTTACCCAGACGGTCAAGTTTACTGTGGGTGTTTTCTCACAATATCATGGAAAAACACAGCTTAATAAAATGGAGAATATGAACTCATGAAGATGTTCTTGGATCTCTGAACGCAGGGAACTAAACAATAAACTAAAACGTCGACAACAAAAACGTTTCAAATTCAATCTTCTCACAGAGCAGAACAAAATGATCCTGTAGTTCTGTATTAATGCTTTATTACTTCATACGTTTTATTTCTCTTTTTAAATGTACTTTGTTCTCTCATTGCTGCTTCATCTCATTGTGGTCATGAATTCATAAGCTCGCTCCATTGCAGCTTCTGTTCTTCAGCTGTTTTTAATGTTATAAAGCACGTGTCCCTCCCTCGTCCTGACATTAATACCAGTCGGTCGCAATACTTCACACTCCCACTGAGCTTGTCCTGTTTTTACACTGGGGGGCTGCTGTCAGTGTGTGGGAACATCATTGTAATTCTACTGTGTGTTTGTCTATTACAGCAGAGTTTATTTAATAAGACAGCTGGGTTCGGCACCACCACCACCAGTGCTCCATCCTTTGGCACCGGCACCGGGCTTTTTGGCAACAAGCCCACCCTCACTCTTGGGACTGGAACCAACACCTCCACCTTTGGTGAGTCTGCTGGTGTTCTGAGTGGAGATGAGTGTAAAACACCTGATGAAAACAATTAGTTAAACGGCACAGATGCTTCAGGCTACTTTAGTGTTAATCTTATTTTGTTTATTGATGAGTATTTTTGTGTTTTGCAGGTTTTGGTGCAAACCCTGCTGCAGGGAGTCTGTTCGGGAACAAGCCAGCCACTGGAGGACTGGGGACCGGACTGGGAACCAGCTTTGGAACAGGTACTGGAGCCTCTGAATTCAGGAAGGGTTAAATCATGAGCAGACTAAAACCAGGATGTGAAAAATAAACTGTACTTAGGACTTCTTCCCTGGTATTACATGATTGCTTTCACATCTAAAGGATGATTAGAAACTGTGATGATAAGCAGTTGAACTTTTCATGCCTCTGTCAGCGATAGCCAGGCCGGGCGGCGGCATTATGTCTTCAGGTTTTCCGTAGGTATGTCTGTCCAGGTCATTCTTGAGAGCGCGATATCTCAAGAATGTTTTGAGGAGTTCTCTTCAAACTTTGCATAAATGTTCACTCTGACTCAAGGATGATTCAGTTTTGGAGGTCAAAGGTTACAGCAACCTCCTGCCTCATGAACTGACATCTCAAGAATGCCCTGAGGGGGACTTCCGGCGAAGTGATGGCAGCATAGACTAACAGGCTTCCGACTGAAAATGTGTACACGGCCCAGCCACGACTCGAAAAACTACTGGGACGCGCAAATATAAATGTAAATGAAACGGGCCAAAGATTATGCCCAGAAAAACTAAGAAAAGTGTCGCACAAAGGATGGAAAACGATGACATGGAAGAGTCTCAAGCTAGCGACAGCATGCTAGCGGACACGGACATGCAACTGACTGAGCCGGAACAGAGTCATGATGCTAATCTCGGAATTATCTTGAAAGAGCTACGAGAATTTAGAAAGGACTCTAGCCAGAAACTGACCAACATCCACGAAGACATTAATAAGATCTACAAAAGAGTGGAAGAGACGGAGGAGCGTATTCGACGCAGCGGAGACCCAAATCCAGACATCAGAGGAGGTTTTGGCTGAGTTGGTGAAACTTCAGGAGAAAACAGAAGCTAAACTGATTGACCTGGAGGGGCGCTCCCTGGGGTGAAGGAGGGAGCTGAGGAGGGCACGGCAACGCTCCCGCCCTCCACAGCTTTGAATATTGAGAGGGCGCACCGGGCGCTCACCATGAAACCCCCGGCCGAAGCCCCGCCAGGATCCATCGTGGTCAAATTCTCGAGCTTTAAAACCAAGGAAGAGGTACTCAAAAAAGCTTGGCAAAGAAAGGGATTCGAACTTTCAAGGGAAGAAGATACACTTGGACCACGATTACGCACCGGAGCTGCTGAGGAAGCGGAGGGATTACATGGAGGCAAAAGCTGCGTTGAGGGAAAGAAGCATACGGTTTCAGACCCCGTTCCCAGCCAGGCTGCGGGTGTACTACGAGGATGGCACGGTGACCTACAACTCGGCAGAGGCGACAACGGCAGACATGGCAGCGAGGGGATACCGGTAACGGTCCTGGAAAATCCATCCTCTCTTTTGGATCAGATCAACCAGCTATCGTGGCGACCCAGCGGAAGGCGAGGAAACCGGGAGAACCAGAGCGTCAAACACGGCTTCATAGAGTTACTTCAAAGATTCCGACGCCAGGACACTTGATAAGTATTGATAATGTAACGATTACATATCTATTTCTCCTTGTGGCTTGACATTGAGATGAGAGAAGCATACAACAACAAATAGTTATCCTCTGTGAGATTATGGGTGTGATACTACATCCAATAAGTAGATAATCTTAAGGGCATAAGGAATCAAAATGTGAAGTCAGGACATTCTACTGGACACTGGACCTGTTTATCAGCTTAGAGGCTGAAGAGGGCCCTCTCACATCGTTAGATGGAAGAGACTTTCCCTCTAAAGTCACGTTCCATCTGAGTTATGAGGCCATAAAAGAGGCCTCTTCATTGGAAGTCACTGTGTATTTCTGTTATATTGTTCTTTGCTATGTTTGTGTTGGTGCTACTGTTACCCATAGCACCAGGGGTGCAAAAGTCTTCTTCCTTCTTTTTTATAGGTGTTCAGGGCTTCAACTGTACTTAAACAACAAGTAATGCAAAATACCAAATCAATTAAGATCATTACGTATAATGTAAATGGTATAGGCAATCCAATCAAGAGAAGTAAAGTTATGGCAAAATTAAAAAGGGAAGAAGTAGAAGTAGCTTTTCTCTAAGAGACACATTTATCAAAATTGGAACATAAAAAACTTACAAGATGGCGATTTAATCAATACTCGTCTTCCTATAGACAGGGATCAAAGAGAGGGGTGGTAATCTTAATTTCTAAGAAACTGAATTTTGAGTGCATTTATGAAAAGAAAGACTTTGATGGGAGATTTGTTCTGGTCCAAGGTTATCTACAGGGTGCTTTAGTTACCCTCTTGAATGTTTATGCTCCTCCACTATCTGAGTGGACATTTTTCAAACAAATCTTTGAGTTATTGGTCTCAGAAACGCAGGGCACACTAATCTGTGGTGGAGACTTCAATGTTAGACTACACCCAGTCCTGGATACATCAAAACCCTGCAACACAGGAGAGAAGAAGACTATCAAGAATATAAAAATAATGATGAGGGAGCTAGGTCTCTCAGATATTTGGAGAGAATTAAATCCGACTAAAAAAGACTATACTTTTTTTTCTCATCCACATTCGATTTTATTCAAGGCTTGATTATTACCTTATGTATCAAAGGGAAATGGGTAGGGTTTCAAATTGTAATATTGGGACTATGGATTTATCCGATCACGCAACAGTCTACTTAAATGTAACATTAGACACAGAAAAGAAGAGGACCATTTGGAGCCTAAATACAGGGATCCTTGATCCGATGCGGGAACAAATAAGAACAGACATAAAGCAATACTTCGATGAAAATGACAACGGAGAAGTATCCCCACAAACTCTCTGGGATGCTTGCAAAGTGGTTCTAAGGGGAAAACTTATAGGCTACAGCTCGAATCTGAAAAAACAGAGAAAAGCAAAAATTGAACAGCTACAGTCAGAACTGGAAAAATTAGAGAATGCACATAAAAAGTCATTAAATCCAGGAATAAAAATGGAAATGAGTAGGAAAAGAAATGAACTGAATGAAATTTACTCAAGTGATATTAAGAAAAAATTAACCTTTCTAAAACAAAAATACTATGAGACCGGGAGTAAATCAGCTAAATTATTATCTTACAAATTAAAAAAGCAACAGGCAGAAAATACGATTCATAAAATAAGGGACCCCATTACCAACTCTACACGCTACAAAATAAAAGATAACCAACAAACTTTTGAAACATTTTATACAAAGCTATATACTCAACCCAATACAGATGGAGAAGAGATGGAAGCTCTTTTAAAACTCATAAAATTACCAAAAGTGAACAGCGAACAAAATAGGCTTCTAATTGGTGAAATTACAGATGAAGAAATTAAAAAGCAATATCACATTCAAAGATAAACAAAGCGTCTCGACCAGACGGATTTCCAGCAGAGTGGTTCAAAGAGATGAAGGACTTACTCACCCCTAGAATGAAAACTACATACAACCATGTGCTTAAAACTGGCATTGTCCCTCTTTCTTGGAAAGAAGCAGTGATCTCCGTTATACCAAAAGAGGGTAAAGACAAGTTAGACTGTGGAAGCTATCGGCCGATAAGTGTTTTGAACCAAGACTATAAGATTTTTACCCACATTTTAGCAAAAAGAATTGAAAATATTCTTCCTCAGATAATAGGTCTAGATCAAACAGGTTTTATTCAGCAAAGACAGATGCAGGATAGTATTCGCCGAACGCTACATGTGATTGAGGAGATAAACAAAAATAAACTTCAGGCAGTAATGCTAAGCCTTGACGCCGAGACGGCTTTCGATCGGGTTAATTGGGAGTTCTTATTTCGACTATTAGATAAATTTGGATTTCATCAGATCTCTATTAAAACCATTAAAGCGCTATATAATAAACCAATAGCCAGTGTAAAAATGAATGATGACTTGAATGATGACTGCCCCAAATAAGATGGATGCCACCTAGGGGATGGGTTAGCCGGGGGCTCTCCTCATAATGTACCTTCTTCAACCAGGCAGCACTCAGGAGTTTTGAGGAGTTGAAAAGACAACACGGGTTGAACAATAGTGACTTTTTTAGATTTCTTCAGTTATGCCACCTCCTAAACAGCACTAACTTAAAAAATCAAAGGGCATTTGAAAACAGTCTATTAAAAGTGTTTATTAGTGCTTACAGGACAGATTCCTTGCTTAAAGCCATCTCTAGACTTTATAGAGGCCTACAGGAAATAAAAACAGTGAATACTACATATATAAAACAAAAATGGGACAGGGAAACCAATAGCTGCCTTTCAGAAGAGGCCTGGTTAAAATACTGTGAATTTCAGTGGAGGATATCCTGCTCAAACTCATGGAGATCTTTCGGCTGGAAGTGTCTCATTAGATATTTCATTACACCGGCTCAGCGGGGTCAACATACAGGATCCTCTGGCTGCTGGAGGTTGTGTCGTTCTCAAGAAGCCAATCACTATCATTTGTTCTGGGCCTGTCCAAAAATAAATATTTTCTGGCGTAAGATTTATTCAGAACTAGTAACTATATTTGGATCTGTCATTACATTTAACTGGGATGAACTTCTTTTTGGGCTTGCACACTCGGCTGATGTAAGGGTGAAAAATAAATATTTATTTGGAATATTGAGTCTAGCAGCTAGAAAAGCAATTACAAAGAAATGGCTCAAGCCGGACATTCCTTCTTTAGACGAATGATATGATATTATCTATGATGTGTATATAATGGAAAGAATCACTTTTTCAATGAGGCTTCAGCAACCTAAATTCAATGACATCTGGAAACAATGGAAAATGTACATCTCCCTGAAACGCCCTTCCTTTGTTTAAGTTCTTTTCTATATCAAGACGTACCTGATGCATTTAATTATTTTGCTGTAATTCAGTGACAGAAAACACCCCATGTTCATGTTCTTGTTATGTTCTGTCTCTTTGTAAAAGGAAAAAGAATAAATACTAAAAGAAAAAAAAAAAGAACGCCCTGAGGGAGTTTCTTCAAATTTGAAACACATTGAAACAAATTTCGACTCGAGGGTGAACTGATTACATTTTGGAGGTCAAAGGTCAGTACAACCTTACATATTGTGAGTTCGCAGTGACCATATTGTACCTTCTTAGGAGCTTTACTTTCTTTAGAGCAGAGGCATATAACCGCCAGGCTGTAATTTTAGTTTCTTTCTTCTTTTTTTTTGCTTCATTCTCGTTATTCTTATTTTTCCCAGTTAAATCACCTTTAACATGATCAATCAATTAACTGGTTACAATGTGCAGCAGACCTTTCAATCAGGCAGGTGCAGGTTACAGCTGAGGAGAGAATGTGGTAACACACTGAGAGAAAGTCCTCACAAAAATGTTGATACAAGCTTTTGTGTGATCAGCAGTGGGCACAGGACAGACGACTCTGTTTGGGAACAACCAGAACAAACTGGGCTCCACACTGGGAGCGATTGGAACGTTTGGAGCAACCGGATTCAACAGCGGAGCCAGCACGCTGGGCTTTGGAGCTCCACAGCAGCCCGTTGGTGAGTAGCTGGAAACTGACTGCCTGATCCAATCAGAAAAGCTGTAAGTCTTCCATAGCTGCACTTGCATGATATTAATTTGTGGGAATTTATGATGCATCCTTTGCATTGTTTACATATTTATCAACACTCAGAGAAATGAGGAAGACTTTCCTCAAAGCGTCTTTATCTTTGTTCTTCTAAACATTTTTTCTCTGCAGCATCAGAAACAAACTTCACTTTCATGTCACAGAGGATATAATTGTACTTTTGACCCTCTTTAGCTCCTCCCAACTATCACACCTTAGATCTGTGTAACTGCTTAATCTCAGTTATTTGAGAACTATTCCTTCTCCTTTCTGCTGAACCAGCTGGTGGGAATTTAAACTCAAACCAATAAAACAAGCCAAAATTGAAAATCGCCCTTGTTCTCCCGTCAAATCAAACAATTTCTCTTTGACTTTGACTGACACCATCAGTGATTGTGCTACATTTGACCTCTCCCAGGACAGGTGGAGCAGCTTTAATCTGGTTTTCCATTTTTCTCCTGCAGCTCTCACAGATCCAAGTGCAGCTGCTGCCCAACAGGCCGTGCTTCAGCAGCAGCTCAGTATTCTGGCGTACTCGCCGTATGGAGACTCACCACTGTTCAGAAACCAGCTGTCAGACCCCAAAAAGAAAGAGGAGGTGAGACAACTCCAGTCTGCTGGTTCATTCAACATATTGTTGTCTTAGTTTGTCTTCAGTAACTGAAGCAGCTGCTCTTGTTTGTTTTAAGAATGATGACCTACAT
>CM077795.1:21949507-22008050 GCA_039737535.1 Lagodon rhomboides
CTGCAGGAGTGGAAGAAAAAAGATGAAACTATGTCTTTAAATCAGTTATGAATCAAAAAGCACTGACTCCTCATTATGAGTTTTGACTATGTTTTATGTCCCACCCGTCCTCTCCTGTGATTCAGGGTCTGTTTGGTAACACGGCAGCGCCTCAGGCGAGTGGGTTGTTTGGCGCCGCTCAGACGAGCACAGCCACCGGCTTTGGGACGGGCACCGGGCTGTTTGGGCAGACCAACGCTGGATTTGGAAATGTCGGCACTCAGGTATGAAACACAATGCTGTTGCAATTAAATGAGAAATAAATAACCCATCACATACACAAACAAAACGGGGCATTTTATAACCTGTAATCACTTCACTTTACCCAGACGGTCAAGTTTACTGTGGGTGTTTTCTCACAATATCATGGAAAAACACAGCTTAATAAAATGGAGAATATGAACTCATGAAGATGTTCTTGGATCTCTGAACGCAGGGAACTAAACAATAAACTAAAACGTCGACAACAAAAACGTTTCAAATTCAATCTTCTCACAGAGCAGAACAAAATGATCCTGTAGTTCTGTATTAATGCTTTATTACTTCATACGTTTTATTTCTCTTTTTAAATGTACTTTGTTCTCTCATTGCTGCTTCATCTCATTGTGGTCATGAATTCATAAGCTCGCTCCATTGCAGCTTCTGTTCTTCAGCTGTTTTTAATGTTATAAAGCACGTGTCCCTCCCTCGTCCTGACATTAATACCAGTCGGTCGCAATACTTCACACTCCCACTGAGCTTGTCCTGTTTTTACACTGGGGGGCTGCTGTCAGTGTGTGGGAACATCATTGTAATTCTACTGTGTGTTTGTCTATTACAGCAGAGTTTATTTAATAAGACAGCTGGGTTCGGCACCACCACCACCAGTGCTCCATCCTTTGGCACCGGCACCGGGCTTTTTGGCAACAAGCCCACCCTCACTCTTGGGACTGGAACCAACACCTCCACCTTTGGTGAGTCTGCTGGTGTTCTGAGTGGAGATGAGTGTAAAACACCTGATGAAAACAATTAGTTAAACGGCACAGATGCTTCAGGCTACTTTAGTGTTAATCTTATTTTGTTTATTGATGAGTATTTTTGTGTTTTGCAGGTTTTGGTGCAAACCCTGCTGCAGGGAGTCTGTTCGGGAACAAGCCAGCCACTGGAGGACTGGGGACCGGACTGGGAACCAGCTTTGGAACAGGTACTGGAGCCTCTGAATTCAGGAAGGGTTAAATCATGAGCAGACTAAAACCAGGATGTGAAAAATAAACTGTACTTAGGACTTCTTCCCTGGTATTACATGATTGCTTTCACATCTAAAGGATGATTAGAAACTGTGATGATAAGCAGTTGAACTTTTCATGCCTCTGTCAGCGATAGCCAGGCCGGGCGGCGGCATTATGTCTTCAGGTTTTCCGTAGGTATGTCTGTCCAGGTCATTCTTGAGAGCGCGATATCTCAAGAATGTTTTGAGGAGTTCTCTTCAAACTTTGCATAAATGTTCACTCTGACTCAAGGATGATTCAGTTTTGGAGGTCAAAGGTTACAGCAACCTCCTGCCTCATGAACTGACATCTCAAGAATGCCCTGAGGGGGACTTCCGGCGAAGTGATGGCAGCATAGACTAACAGGCTTCCGACTGAAAATGTGTACACGGCCCAGCCACGACTCGAAAAACTACTGGGACGCGCAAATATAAATGTAAATGAAACGGGCCAAAGATTATGCCCAGAAAAACTAAGAAAAGTGTCGCACAAAGGATGGAAAACGATGACATGGAAGAGTCTCAAGCTAGCGACAGCATGCTAGCGGACACGGACATGCAACTGACTGAGCCGGAACAGAGTCATGATGCTAATCTCGGAATTATCTTGAAAGAGCTACGAGAATTTAGAAAGGACTCTAGCCAGAAACTGACCAACATCCACGAAGACATTAATAAGATCTACAAAAGAGTGGAAGAGACGGAGGAGCGTATTCGACGCAGCGGAGACCCAAATCCAGACATCAGAGGAGGTTTTGGCTGAGTTGGTGAAACTTCAGGAGAAAACAGAAGCTAAACTGATTGACCTGGAGGGGCGCTCCCTGGGGTGAAGGAGGGAGCTGAGGAGGGCACGGCAACGCTCCCGCCCTCCACAGCTTTGAATATTGAGAGGGCGCACCGGGCGCTCACCATGAAACCCCCGGCCGAAGCCCCGCCAGGATCCATCGTGGTCAAATTCTCGAGCTTTAAAACCAAGGAAGAGGTACTCAAAAAAGCTTGGCAAAGAAAGGGATTCGACTTTCAAGGGAAGAAGATACACTTGGACCACGATTACGCACCGGAGCTGCTGAGGAAGCGGAGGGATTACATGGAGGCAAAAGCTGCGTTGAGGGAAAGAAGCATACGGTTTCAGACCCCGTTCCCAGCCAGGCTGCGGGTGTACTACGAGGATGGCACGGTGACCTACAACTCGGCAGAGGCGACAACGGCAGACATGGCAGCGAGGGGGATACCGGTAACGGTCCTGGAAAATCCATCCTCTCTTTTGGATCAGATCAACCAGCTATCGTGGCGACCCAGCGGAAGGCGAGGAAACCGGGAGAACCAGAGCGTCAAACACGGCTTCATAGAGTTACTTCAAAGATTCCGACGCCAGGACACTTGATAAGTATTGATAATGTAACGATTACATATCTATTTCTCCTTGTGGCTTGACATTGAGATGAGAGAAGCATACAACAACAAATAGTTATCCTCTGTGAGATTATGGGTGTGATACTACATCCAATAAGTAGATAATCTTAAGGGCATAAGGAATCAAAATGTGAAGTCAGGACATTCTACTGGACACTGGACCTGTTTATCAGCTTAGAGGCTGAAGAGGGCCCTCTCACATCGTTAGATGGAAGAGACTTTCCCTCTAAAGTCACGTTCCATCTGAGTTATGAGGCCATAAAAGAGGCCTCTTCATTGGAAGTCACTGTGTATTTCTGTTATATTGTTCTTTGCTATGTTTGTGTTGGTGCTACTGTTACCCATAGCACCAGGGGTGCAAAAGTCTTCTTCCTTCTTTTTTATAGGTGTTCAGGGCTTCAACTGTACTTAAACAACAAGTAATGCAAAATACCAAATCAATTAAGATCATTACGTATAATGTAAATGGTATAGGCAATCCAATCAAGAGAAGTAAAGTTATGGCAAAATTAAAAAGGGAAGAAGTAGAAGTAGCTTTTCTCTAAGAGACACATTTATCAAAATTGGAACATAAAAAACTTACAAGATGGCGATTTAATCAATACTCGTCTTCCTATAGACAGGGATCAAAGAGAGGGGTGGTAATCTTAATTTCTAAGAAACTGAATTTTGAGTGCATTTATGAAAAGAAAGACTTTGATGGGAGATTTGTTCTGGTCCAAGGTTATCTACAGGGTGCTTTAGTTACCCTCTTGAATGTTTATGCTCCTCCACTATCTGAGTGGACATTTTTCAAACAAATCTTTGAGTTATTGGTCTCAGAAACGCAGGGCACACTAATCTGTGGTGGAGACTTCAATGTTAGACTACACCCAGTCCTGGATACATCAAAACCCTGCAACACAGGAGAGAAGAAGACTATCAAGAATATAAAAATAATGATGAGGGAGCTAGGTCTCTCAGATATTTGGAGAGAATTAAATCCGACTAAAAAAGACTATACTTTTTTTTCTCATCCACATTCGATTTTATTCAAGGCTTGATTATTACCTTATGTATCAAAGGGAAATGGGTAGGGTTTCAAATTGTAATATTGGGACTATGGATTTATCCGATCACGCAACAGTCTACTTAAATGTAACATTAGACACAGAAAAGAAGAGGACCATTTGGAGCCTAAATACAGGGATCCTTGATCCGATGCGGGAACAAATAAGAACAGACATAAAGCAATACTTCGATGAAAATGACAACGGAGAAGTATCCCCACAAACTCTCTGGGATGCTTGCAAAGTGGTTCTAAGGGGAAAACTTATAGGCTACAGCTCCGAATCTGAAAAAACAGAGAAAAGCAAAAATTGAACAGCTACAGTCAGAACTGGAAAAATTAGAGAATGCACATAAAAAGTCATTAAATCCAGGAATAAAAATGGAAATGAGTAGGAAAAGAAATGAACTGAATGAAATTTACTCAAGTGATATTAAGAAAAAATTAACCTTTCTAAAACAAAAATACTATGAGACCGGGAGTAAATCAGCTAAATTATTATCTTACAAATTAAAAAAGCAACAGGCAGAAAATACGATTCATAAAATAAGGGACCTCATTACCAACTCTACACGCTACAAAATAAAAGATAACCAACAAACTTTTGAAACATTTTATACAAAGCTATATACTCAACCCAATACAGATGGAGAAGAGATGGAAGCTCTTTTAAAACTCATAAAATTACCAAAAGTGAACAGCGAACAAAATAGGCTTCTAATTGGTGAAATTACAGATGAAGAAATTAAAAAGCAATATCACATTCAAAGATAAACAAAGCGTCTCGACCAGACGGATTTCCAGCAGAGTGGTTCAAAGAGATGAAGGACTTACTCACCCCTAGAATGAAAACTACATACAACCATGTGCTTAAAACTGGCATTGTCCCTCTTTCTTGGAAAGAAGCAGTGATCTCCGTTATACCAAAAGAGGGTAAAGACAAGTTAGACTGTGGAAGCTATCGGCCGATAAGTGTTTTGAACCAAGACTATAAGATTTTTACCCACATTTTAGCAAAAAGAATTGAAAATATTCTTCCTCAGATAATAGGTCTAGATCAAACAGGTTTTATTCAGCAAAGACAGATGCAGGATAGTATTCGCCGAACGCTACATGTGATTGAGGAGATAAACAAAAATAAACTTCAGGCAGTAATGCTAAGCCTTGACGCCGAGACGGCTTTCGATCGGGTTAATTGGGAGTTCTTATTTCGACTATTAGATAAATTTGGATTTCATCAGATCTCTATTAAAACCATTAAAGCGCTATATAATAAACCAATAGCCAGTGTAAAAATGAATGATGACTTTGCCCCAAATAAGATGGATGCCACCTAGGGGATGGGTTAGCCGGGGGCTCTCCTCATAATGTACCTTCTTCAACCAGGCAGCACTCAGGAGTTTTGAGGAGTTGAAAAGACAACACGGGTTGAACAATAGTGACTTTTTTAGATTTCTTCAGTTATGCCACCTCCTAAACAGCACTAACTTAAAAAATCAAAGGGCATTTGAAAACAGTCTATTAAAAGTGTTTATTAGTGCTTACAGGACAGATTCCTTGCTTAAAGCCATCTCTAGACTTTATAGAGGCCTACAGGAAATAAAAACAGTGAATACTACATATATAAAACAAAAATGGGACAGGGAAACCAATAGCTGCCTTTCAGAAGAGGCCTGGTTAAAATACTGTGAATTTCAGTGGAGGATATCCTGCTCAAACTCATGGAGATCTTTCGGCTGGAAGTGTCTCATTAGATATTTCATTACACCGGCTCAGCGGGGTCAACATACAGGATCCTCTGGCTGCTGGAGGTTGTGTCGTTCTCAAGAAGCCAATCACTATCATTTGTTCTGGGCCTGTCCAAAAATAAATATTTTCTGGCGTAAGATTTATTCAGAACTAGTAACTATATTTGGATCTGTCATTACATTTAACTGGGATGAACTTCTTTTTGGGCTTGCACACTCGGCTGATGTAAGGGTGAAAAATAAATATTTATTTGGAATATTGAGTCTAGCAGCTAGAAAAGCAATTACAAAGAAATGGCTCAAGCCGGACATTCCTTCTTTAGACGAATGATATGATATTATCTATGATGTGTATATAATGGAAAGAATCACTTTTTCAATGAGGCTTCAGCAACCTAAATTCAATGACATCTGGAAACAATGGAAAATGTACATCTCCCTGAAACGCCCTTCCTTTGTTTAAGTTCTTTTCTATATCAAGACGTACCTGATGCATTTAATTATTTTGCTGTAATTCAGTGACAGAAAACACCCCATGTTCATGTTCTTGTTATGTTCTGTCTCTTTGTAAAAGGAAAAAGAATAAATACTAAAAGAAAAAAAAAAAAGAACGCCCTGAGGGAGTTTCTTCAAATTTGAAACACATTGAAACAAATTTCGACTCGAGGGTGAACTGATTACATTTTGGAGGTCAAAGGTCAGTACAACCTTACATATTGTGAGTTCGCAGTGACCATATTGTACCTTCTTAGGAGCTTTACTTTCTTTAGAGCAGAGGCATATAACCGCCAGGCTGTAATTTTAGTTTCTTTCTTCTTTTTTTTTGCTTCATTCTCGTTATTCTTATTTTTCCCAGTTAAATCACCTTTAACATGATCAATCAATTAACTGGTTACAATGTGCAGCAGACCTTTCAATCAGGCAGGTGCAGGTTACAGCTGAGGAGAGAATGTGGTAACACACTGAGAGAAAGTCCTCACAAAAATGTTGATACAAGCTTTTGTGTGATCAGCAGTGGGCACAGGACAGACGACTCTGTTTGGGAACAACCAGAACAAACTGGGCTCCACACTGGGAGCGATTGGAACGTTTGGAGCAACCGGATTCAACAGCGGAGCCAGCACGCTGGGCTTTGGAGCTCCACAGCAGCCCGTTGGTGAGTAGCTGGAAACTGACTGCCTGATCCAATCAGAAAAGCTGTAAGTCTTCCATAGCTGCACTTGCATGATATTAATTTGTGGGAATTTATGATGCATCCTTTGCATTGTTTACATATTTATCAACACTCAGAGAAATGAGGAAGACTTTCCTCAAAGCGTCTTTATCTTTGTTCTTCTAAACATTTTTTCTCTGCAGCATCAGAAACAAACTTCACTTTCATGTCACAGAGGATATAATTGTACTTTTGACCCTCTTTAGCTCCTCCCAACTATCACACCTTAGATCTGTGTAACTGCTTAATCTCAGTTATTTGAGAACTATTCCTTCTCCTTTCTGCTGAACCAGCTGGTGGGAATTTAAACTCAAACCAATAAAACAAGCCAAAATTGAAAATCGCCCTTGTTCTCCCGTCAAATCAAACAATTTCTCTTTGACTTTGACTGACACCATCAGTGATTGTGCTACATTTGACCTCTCCCAGGACAGGTGGAGCAGCTTTAATCTGGTTTTCCATTTTTCTCCTGCAGCTCTCACAGATCCAAGTGCAGCTGCTGCCCAACAGGCCGTGCTTCAGCAGCAGCTCAGTATTCTGGCGTACTCGCCGTATGGAGACTCACCACTGTTCAGAAACCAGCTGTCAGACCCCAAAAAGAAAGAGGAGGTGAGACAACTCCAGTCTGCTGGTTCATTCAACATATTGTTGTCTTAGTTTGTCTTCAGTAACTGAAGCAGCTGCTCTTGTTTGTTTTAAGAATGATGACCTACATTACGTTAACATTTCATCAAAGATGTAAAAAAAACCATGTCTGATGATTCAGTATTCAATCACAACTTCTGTGCTCTGTCAGCGTTTGAAGCCAACAAATCCCACGGCCCAGAAGGCTCTGACCACACCCACTCACTACAAGCTGACCCCCCGACCTGCGACCAGAGTCCGGCCCAAAGCCTTGTCCTCGTCAGGTGCCTCCAAGTCGCAGCTGTTCGACGGCCTTGACGATGACGAGCCGTCTCTGACAAACGGAGCCTTCGTACCCAGGTAACCATCTGGTCACCATGGTGACAGTGTCTGAATTTGCTTTGTGACATCATCTGGTAACAAATTCACTTGTTTTATCACTCGGTCATGATAAAACATGTTCAATGAAAAGACGTTACTTGGATCATGCATGAAAGAATGTCGCTCACATGAGGATGGAATAACTTGCACGTTTCTCCCACCATTATAACACTGATGGGTTTTTACACATTTCAGTTATTGTTTTGTTTTTGTGGTTTAATTTATTTTATTTTGGGTAATTTGTTGTTTTTTCACATTTTCGGATTCTAATGTCTGAATTTAAAACATTTAAGGTTTAATGGTGGTTGACGGGGTGCACTTGCGTAATTATTATATTTTCATTATGTCTTTTAAACTGACAGTAACATTGTGGTTCGTAGTTATTTCTGGGACAATAAATCGTCCAACTAAATGTAGTTATTGTGACAGGACAATTTAAATCAGCAAATTTTATCAAAGTACAATCAATTGTAATAAAATAAAATCTTACATAACCAGTAAATGATACACCAGACCAGCCAGTATGTTGTGACTGAGTTTGGGTTTCGTTTACAGGAAGAGCATCAAGAAGCTGGTGCTGAAGAACCTGAACAGCAGTCAGTACAACAGTCCAATCAACAAAGAGACAGACGACCTCGCCTCCCCATCAGAGTACCCACAGAACGGACACAGGTACACACACACACACACACACACACACACACACACACACACACCACACTCTTTGACGTTTCGAACTCAGCAGTACAGTGACATCTGCTCTTTTGTTAAAGGTATTGCAGTGCTTGAAGGTTGAAGCTGCAGCTCAACAAGACGATTGATTTTAATAGTTTTAATCTTAAATGTGAGCAATAGAAGTCCAAGAAGTCTGTGTGTTATTAATAATTTATATATATATATTTTATGTTAACTGCTGCAGTAAATGTAGATGTTGTCATTCAGCATTTTACAATAAAATAATTAATTTCTTGTCCAAAAAAAGATGTCGGAGCTAATCAACTGGCATCCTGTGCACTGTAAAAAAATAAATAAATGGAAAGCACGTTATATTAACACATTCTGAGCTTCACAAGTCAGACATGGAGAATGTAGCGGATGGGTGGAAATGTTCCCACTTGGTTTTCTTAATTTTGATTATCTAAGATGGTGACTTCACCAGAGAGAAACGAGCCTTCACCTTCTAAACAGACTGACGACAAACACACTGTAAAATATGCAGGATGATTCAAACAGCCTTTTTATTCTGCAGTCATATGATGGAGGAGGAGGAGCTGAGGGAGGAGTCGGGCCCCGGCCGGGCAGACGACGACCCGGAGGTCACCCAGTTCTACGTCAACCCAATCGCCAAGCCCATCCCGCAGGGCCGGGTCCAGACCAGCCTGCAGGACACCATCAGTGACCTCAACATGCACAAACCGGCCAGGAATGGACTCGAGGTCAGAAGCAAGAGTTTCTGATGTTCATGTGTCAGTTCAAAAAAGCACTTAGCCTGTAACAGTTTGTTGAGCAGAGGAAGCTCAGAGGGCAGTGTGACAACAGTTGACATCCTTATAAATTTGTCTGTGTTTGTTTCAGGAGAATATTTAAATATCTTGAATGAGAACAGAATACAAATATCAGCATAGAAAACCTCCAGATCAAGTTTTCACATATGACAGATTTTTATTGAGTCAGAAACATTGCGTTGGTTCAGTGCGCTGATTTTTTCTTTAATTATGATTTTTCCATAGCTGAGCAGTGAAGACGTGTCGGCATCCCTGGGGGAGGAGTCCCTGCAGGAGGACAGAGAGGAGGAGCAGCAGGAGTCCCAACAGGCTCCTCACCCAGCAGGTCAGAAACACTTCGGCACTCCTGTTAGACGACACAAACTTAAGACTTCCTTTACCCGAACAATAACATTGAGAGGGCAAAATATTCATCTTTTAAAAGACCATGATCTTTGAGTGGCTGCTGAATAAATGAGGTGTCCTTGTTTTTGTTTCTTCAGCCATCGTTCTGAACCGTGTTGGTTATTACACCATCCCCTCGATGGAGGATCTTGCTGACATGGTGGATGAAAACGGAGACTGTGTGGTGGAAAACTTCTCTGTTGGCAGGAAAGGTAACGTTAAACTGTAAAGATGTTTCCACTCTAAGGTCAATCCAAACAGGACAGCTCAAACTGTTATTAAAAATGCAGACAAGAAAAAACTCCAGTTTAGCTGCTGGGCCTCAGTTAAACTGAGCTGCTTGTTGTCATGCAACTCTTAATCGGACAGACGTGTTCTGATTGGTCCTCACAGGCTACGGCTCCATCTTCTTCCCTGGCGAGGTGAACGTGACAGGACTGAACCTCGACGAGATTGTCCACTTCAGACGCAAGGAGGTCATTGTGTACCCAGACGACAAAAACAAGCCGGTGGAGGGGGAGGGGCTTAATAGGTGAGCAACAGGAGAGCAGGTGAAGCCAGCGACTGTAACACAAAATGTTTGTGATGGTTGACTGGTCGTTGGGTCGTCTGTAGGATAAAATGATTTGCCACAAGCTGGCCAGTTGCATGTTGCTAATCTCGTCCCTGATCCTGTCGTAGACGGGCCGAGGTGACGCTGGACGGCGTGTGGCCGAACGACAAAACAACCTGCACTCAGATCAGGAGCCCCGAGCGTCTGACTGAGATGAACTACGAGGGTCGGCTGGAGAAAGCCTCGCGCAAACAGGGAGCTCGATTCCTGGAGTACAGACCTGAGACCGGCTCCTGGGTGTTTGAGGTCAGTTTCTGCTACTCACACACCTTTCAGAAAAAGTAAAACCTCAGCTTATTTACATCCAGTAAACCTAAAAGTCACCTAAAGTTATGTTTTTACTGTGAGTGAGATGACAGAAGAAGCTGAGAACACTGTGAATATGGATGTTATTTAAATTAAGATCAGTTTCAAACGGTGACGGCTGCTCAGGTGTAACCGACTCCTCCCTCTCTCTCTCAGGTGGCCCACTTCTCCAAATATGGCCTCCAGGACTCTGACGAGGAGGAGGACGTCCCGCTAAAAACCGACCCCAAGAAGCTGAAGACGATGTCACTTCCTCCCTCCAGGCTGCAGCAGCAACTGCCCCCCTCCCAGCAGCAGGTGGCGCCACAGGCTCAGGTAGAGCAGCCTGCCACCATCTACACTAATCATCATCATCATCATCCTCACTGACACGTCTGATGATTAAAGGAGCGTTTCACTCAAACGTGTGCTTATATTCAGCTGTTTGATCGTAGCGGAGTGATTCACCTGCAGCTGCAAAAATATATAAAGGATTGATCTGCTTTCCTCTCGAGTGACGGCACTTTCTATCCTTTAAATACATTCCTAGTTATATCATTTTCATGCACAATGGTAATCCAAAAGCTGGTGTCTTGAGTTTTCTCACAAAAGCTTTACACTTTTCAGAACAGAAAATCTTCTGAAGTGTTTATAACGCCGTGGTTTTTGTGATAAGGAGCTTTTTTTTTTCTTTTTCATGCAGCAACCCAATAATGATCCGTTTCTATCGATTAGTGAAATCTGAAAAGATGAGAAAGTTTTTTCTGATGCTGGTCAGTTTGAGTCTTGAGTTTGTGTCAATGTCGTCGACAAACAGAACACTGAACAGAGTGAGAGCTGTAAATGATCTGAGGTCAGACAGGATTTTACAGATGTACGACAGATGCAGGTGTTGTCTGTTTCCAGCAGGTTTCTGTCTTGTAGTTCTGATGTCTTTAAGTTAGGGCTGAACAGTCAATTGGAAATGTGCAATATACAAATCAGCAGAGCTACATGTTTTTATAAAGGTCAAATGTGTCACAACATGTTAAAGGCCTCAGTCCAGACAGAAGGGAGCATTCTGGTTTGTTACAGACCTCAGTAAAGAAAAAGGATTCGAACATTTTTTTAAACAGTGGAAATGATGCTGCAAAAGTTGTGATTTATCACAATATCTATCATTATAATCACAATAAGACTTAAAATTAGGCAAAATAAAAAATAATGACGTAAATATTTTTTTTTTAGTCAAATGTATCAAAGATAATCAGTTTAGTGTGATATAAAACAGAGAAATGCAACAAATCTTCACATTTAACAGGATGGAAAATTTTAATTTCATGTTATGTTTATTAAAAATACCTTAAAGTAATCGATTACTGGACGACCAGTTTCATCTTAAGTTAGAACCACACATCCATCAGTTACAGTCAGTCATGTGAAGGAGAGGAGAGGAAAATAAAACTGTTGGGCTTCGTTGTTCAGCAGACAAAATAATTCACTGTTTTCTGTCACCTGACGTTGTGTTGGTGTCAGCTGTTGCAGATCTGATGCTGTTTTACTATCATAACATGAATATTGAATATTGAGGGAATACATTTTATCAGAAGGATGAAAGTCTCTAACAGTTTAGCTTTGCGTCTCTACAGAATGAACAGAGGAAACTGGATCTAATGTTCATCTGTTTTTATCATTCATCAGATATTTTCTGAGAGTCCAGCAGCTCCGATTTCTCCGCTGCTTCAGTTTTAACTCGAACAGAGAAAAAGAGGAAATATTTTCACTATTTAGGAAACTAATGAGATGTTTTATAATGATGTGCATGAGTTCATACAAAGAATGTCTGTTGGTGTTATTTTATTAGTACATTTTAATGAGCTTATATCCTGTTCAAAGTTGGTGGATTATATTAGACTCTAACATGCTTCAAGATGTGTGATGTAAACTGTACTTATTTTCATTTTTCAAGAAAAAATAAAGTTAATGAAGATGATGATTTAATCTTTGGTCTGTTAAGTTTCTGTGAAGAGCAGCTTCTCTCTGTGGTTGTAAACTACATGAAATCTGAGCTGGTCGCAGGATTTCAGTTTTTAGAATCAAATGTCCGAGTTTCAGCATAAACAGTTTCTTGCTGAACTTTTAGAGTTTTAGTTTCTTAAAGTATAAAATGTGAGCTTTTAATCTGGATCAGGAGGAGGGTTTATACACCGACCTCATCAACAATCAGCAGACATCACCACTGAGAAGACTCCTGTAGCCCTGAACTCAGTCGAAGCATCTGTGAGTTGATGCAGGTCGAAGCAGAAATGTATTTAATGTGTGAAGTTGTTTTTTTGCAAAGAACAAGCCAGAAAGATTAAATAATGAAATTAGATAATGAGTCATTGATGATCATGAATAAACTAGGGGGTTTATTTTTGTCTGACACTGAAATGACTCATGATGAAGCAGATTTTTCGTCACTCACTGTTTGTGTGTGTTGGTGTTTTTGTTTGTTTGTTCAGTCCACCGTTGTCGTGGATCTTCCAGGTGGTATGGCCGAGCTGGACAGCGACATGGCTGACATCACCCAGAGCTTCCCGACAGAGAGCATGCTGGGAGGAGAGGAGGACAGCGAGCTGCTGGCGGGGGAGATGGACACGTCAGAAGGGAAGCTCGGTGGTTTGATCTCTGCGGAGCACGACGGCATCTCTGCGTCAGGCCACATCGCGTCCTCGCTGGGGATCAACCCGCACACCCTCCAGGTAGAGATGCGGCCCTCGTCCCCAGACAGGAAGTGCATCAGTTCATCACACTGCCGTCGGAATAAAACCATCAAATCTTCTCTCATTCTGTCGGCAGATCATGAAGGCGTCTTTGTTTGCGGAGGATGAGGAGGAGAGCGAGATGTTTCAGGATCATGCAGCAACGAAGGTCGCCCCTGATGTCTCGTCTCCCCGCATCATCCTGCCAGGAACCCAGAGCCGACCGTCCGGTAGGAAACACAAGCCTCCTTAACTTCCTCTTCCTTTATTTTCTTACACTGAGTCTCAAACTCTGTTTTGAGGCAGTTTGGGGGAAAGTGGTGGTTTTAAGTCCACTGTCCCCATCCAGAATCATCCTGCAGGTCCTGGGATCGAATCACAACCCTCTGGTCAAAAATGAGTTCATGTTGCTCAAATAACAGAAAGATGTGAAAATATTCTTGTTAACTAAAATAATCCTGGATCAGAAATGTTGCTGCTTGATAAATTTGGCTATAATTCAGTTGTTTGTGCAGATGAGAATGAGAACGTGACCAACATTTCTTCTCTTCAACAACAACTACACCACAAATGTTTGATTTATTCAGCAAAGTTAAACCTCATGAAACAGAATCAGGAACCAAAAGAAAAACTTCTTATCAAGCAAACATATTATTAATATGTTATATTATTGTAGAAAAACTTCATGACAGAAAGGAAGAATATTCACAAAACAAATCTCTTTCTCTCTCTTTTAGTGGGAGGTCTCCTTCAGGCTCGTTTCACGTCTGGACTCCTTTCTCAGCTGTCAGATTCTCCCCGCCCTCCTCCGTCTCGGGGGTCTCCAGCAGCTGTCGAACCCCTCGTCAGTTACACTGGGCTGGGCCGGGCCCATCGTCCTTTGTGCTGCCCCCTCGAGCTCCAGAGCCTTCGATCAGGACGGTTGGCGTCCGGCGGCTGGGCGGCCCCGTCCCCCTCAAAGAGTCGGTGACTCAGGGGAAGGTTGGTACTGATTTAGTTTTATCCGATGTCTGAATTGGCCTCAGATGTTTCTCTGGGCAGTTTACTCTGGCCTAAAAACATGACAGAAAAAAGAAACCGAGATAATTCATGTTGTGTTGTTGTTGTTTTGTAGGGGAGTTTGTTGATGGACGCGGGACTGTTTGTGGGTCGTTCCTTTCGGGTCGGGTGGGGTCCCGGCTGGACGCTGGCACACTGTGGCCAGCGGCTGACCTCGCCGATGGGCAAACAGTTCGAGCAGCAAGAGCTGATGGCCAAAACTGACTTCAGCTTCCCACCAAAACCTGCCAGGAGCAAACTGTAAGACACTGACCTGATGTGTAGATATGAAGCATGAAAAAAGTTCTGTAAAGACATAAAATCCCAAAAACAACAATCGCAGCAAATGAAACGGGCTGTAAGTTCATGTTGAGTCGTCTCCTCCTGCAGACTGATAGAGAGCTCCTACAAGGTGACGTTGGAGCAGCTGGTGGGTCTGGAGGCTCCAGCAGTGAAGACCAGTGAGGAAGAGGAGGAGGACGAGAGCCAGGCGGTGCTGCAGCGCCCCCTGGAGATCTGTCTGAAGCACAGCACCGTCGACACAACAGACGCCTCAGCCTGCCCGCTGGTTCGACCGCAGACCGGCGTGGCGGCGCTGCACGAATACGCTGAGTGGATCACCGAACTGAACGACAAGCAGGGCGACGCAGACCGTAAGAGAAAAACGATCTGGACAAGTTAGAAACTAGTTCATGCACATAACGTGACACAGTAAGATAATTAGTTTGAAGATTAAAATCATGTTTCTTCAGAATTTCTGAATATTTTGTTTTGTATTCAGTATTGGGATGTGTGTTGGACATATTTTGAGTAAAACTCATAACAGTGTCGGCTTCTTCTGGTCCTCCATCCTGCAACATATTCGCTTAATGTTTAGTTTTAATAGTTTAAATTAGTCTTGACTCGAGGTTATCCTGTATACAGACATACGGCCAAACACATGCTAAACAATGAACCAGCAGGTCTTTTCTTGGGAAACAGGAGCAGATTTTGACCTGTCTCTCTCCCCTTCAGCCCTTCTGGGTTACTGGTCTGAGGTCTGGACCTTGTGTGAGGCCTTGTGGGGCCGGTTGGGCCCCGCAGATCAGGAGCCCGATGTCGAGACGCCCAGCGAGTATGAGCAGCAGCTGGAGAGGAGGCGGACCTTCTCGGCCTGGCTGTCCCGCGGAGCCACCTCCAGGGTGGAGGAGGAGGTGGCGCTGGCGGGGAAGGGTAGCCACACGGAGGCCATCTTCAGCTACCTGACTGGCAACCGCATCAGCGAGGCATGTCGACTCGCTCAGAAGGAAGGTGAGATTTATAACGAGACGAGCGAGAGGAGCTGGTTCAAAGCCAAACAGATTTCACAAACATTTTTTATAAATTGAGCACAAAGAAAATGTCAAAGCTAGACAGCGTATAGTCCAGATACAATATTATACTAATACAAAATAATTAAATGGATTCAACTTACTAATAAACTGACCGATAAGCAGGATAAGCTGCTGTCACAGTAAATCTGTTCAGCTTCACCAGATGCTTTAAGAAGCAGCACAAGCTGGAGATGCTACATGTCAAACAGACAAACAAGAGGCGGTTAGTTAGTAAAATGTTTCATTAACTGTCTCTTAACTACCAGCCCTGCTAACATCCAGCTGTTTGTCCTCAGGAGACCACCGTCTGTCCCTGCTGCTGTCTCAGGCTGTCGGCTCTCAGTACTGCCGGGAACTGCTCGCGCTTCAGCTCGCCGACTGGAACCGCATGCAGACCGACTGCTACCTGCCCGAGGAACGACTGCGCATCTTCGCGCTGCTCGCCGGGAAACCTGTAAGACAACTTGCCTAGAAGAAACGCTTTTAGTGGCTCAGAGATTCACTTTGTTGAGATTCACAACACAAGTTTGTTGTAGTTTGATCCTGATGGTGTTTCCTATCCGTTCCTGCAGGTGTGGCAGTCGTCCGACTCTGTGGTGAACGTCTGCTCTGAGCTGGACTGGAAACGCTCCGTGGCCGTCCATCTCTGGTACATGCTGCCTCCGACTGCCTCGGTGGCCGACGCCCTCGCCAAATATGAAGCTGCCTTCCAGGTGAGCTGCTGCCTCTCAAACTGCAGTCACATGATAGTTTTGTGTTGTTTCACTCTGTTGACCCTCCTGTCGTCCACTGAACATCAGTATTTCTGTCCTGCAGGGCTCATGTGAGGGGGGAAGTATGCCTGTGCCCCCCTTCCTCCGTACATGGAGGCAGAGCAGCTGGACATGGAGGAGGAGGAGGAGGAGTCTAAACGGCCACTGCACGACCTCTGCTTCCACCTGCTCAAGCTCTACAGTGACAGGTAAACCAGCCTGCAGCAGGAACAATGTTGATATAAATGAGGATATAAGACGCATCATTATTATCATTATTATTATAATTATTATTATTATTCAGAATCCGAATTCCTTTTTTGTCCCGCAAACGGGGACATTTCTTCATCACAGCAGCCAAAGGACAGTAATATTGCAATAAACAATAATTGTAGAAAATAAACATTATAATAAAAAGGTAAGAAATAGAAATACTCTTATACATTGTATATGAGTATAATGATAAATGTTGTTGTTATTGTTAACAGCAGATTTGTGTTTTCCTGAACTGGATAAAAAATCAGAATGATGAAGAAACCCAACATGAATTTAAAACAGACGTTCATCTCATCCATCTGTGCAGCATCAGATTTAAATTCTCCTCTTTCAGGCTCAACTGGTTTGAAGGTTCAGGTCAGCACATAAAAACATTCAATACGTTTAGAAATCTGACGGGTGGGCACAAAAAATCTCCAACAGGTGAAAACTTCTCAGAAACATTCTCAGAAATAAGCTCAATACAGCTTCTAACAAGACTTCTGACAGCAGCCATGGTGGGAAATCTGATCTCAGAGCTGCTCAAACTGCAGAAAAGTATTTTGTTTTATAAAGAAGTTTTACCCATGATGGTCAGATTATAACAATGCATGTTTGATTTCTGTGCAGCAGAGGCTGACAAAATATTAGCTTTAGTCCCTGATATGATTCAAACTGAATGAAATATACTGGATGGAATTAGTCACTAAAATGTAACAAATCTCAGGATCGCATTTTGCAACCTAAACTGCTAAAAATAAATAAATAAATATTCCTGATTCCTTCTTCTGAAACATGTTTCCTGCTTCTCATCTGATGGAAAAGTGACCGTTGGTCCAACAAAACAAGACGTTTGAAATCATCATGTTGGAATTTTTTTTAAAACAATTTTAATTTGAATTTTTTTTTAATTTTTACGTTTTGAACTATGATGATGAGTCAGATCTCTGATGCTCCAGTTTTCCTTGTCATCATGCAGACATTACAGCCTGCATCAGCTGTTGGACCCGCTGACCGTCACCTGGGAGCGGCTGGATTACCGTCTGAGCTGGCACCTGTGGGGCGTCCTGCAGGCGCTGCACTACAGCCACCTGAGCGCCTCGCGGCAGGGACTCCTCCACGCCAGCTACGCCGCACAGCTGGAGAGCGCCGGGCTGTGGCACATGGCCATCTTCATCCTGCTGCACATACCCGACCACACGTACGTTGTACATTTTTAAACTCGATTAAACAGTTTGTTCTGTTTTATTTCACCTTTCAACACCTGTCCCTTCTACACTTGTTGAATTATAATTTCGATTAAATCCTTAATGTATCTGCTGATGCGTGAAGCACATTGATCACTTGATTATCAAAGTGTAAAGAGGAGTGTTTGTGAAGTTTACAGACTGTAACCAGAAGAATGTCGGTTTAATTTGAACGTCAGTTGTAGTCAGATTGTTCCAACAGCAGGTGGCAGCAGTGAGATTCAGTCTTTTTCGTCTTCACATCTTTCTTTCTCTGATTCTTCATAATTTGGTACTTGTTTCATCGTCTTTAACTTTTATTAGCCTCTGTCATCTCCACTCGTCCTCCCTGATGATAAAACAATCCTCATTCTTCTTCACTGTGATGTTTTTGTGTCTTCAGTCAGCGGGAGAGAGCGGTGAGGGAGATGTTGACCCTCCACTGCCCCCTGCAGGAGACAGATGAGTCGGTCCGGAGGGAGCGCTTCCTGACCGAGAGGCTGCTGATCCCGGATCAATGGATCCACGAGGCCAAGGCTACCCGAGCCCGCCGCGACGGCAACAGACACCAGGAGGCGCTGCACCTGTACCGGGCCGGATACTGGAGCCAGTGTCACCGGCTGCTGATCCAACACCTGGCCTCAGGTCCGACACTCTGAGGGACTCTGTGTACCCTGGTTTAATGAACTATACATAGAAAAAGTGTTTTTTCTAATTCAACTGAATTTATGGAGTCAATCATCTGTATGATCCGTCTGTAGACTGCATCATCAACGACAACCATGACTACCTGCTGGAGTTCCTGGAGGGGCTGGCGATCCCTGAACACAGCGCCACCATCCAGGACTGGGACACTGCAGGGAGGGTTTACCTGGACTACATCCGGGTCATCAAGACTCTGCAGGACATCCAACAGGTACGGACACCGTCTCTGTTTCCAAATGTCTTCAAATATAAACATTATTCGTCATTTGAGTTGTCACAGTGTCACATGAGCAAAACCGACTTCAGTATTTGTTTGTGTGGTGCTTCTCATGTGCAAAATGAAGAACTCAAACCTGTGATCAGACTGAGGAGGAGTTAAGTTTGAAGTCTGTCGCTGGCTAACATGTTGGCATGTTGCTAATACAACACTTCCTGAAGCTGCCTTCAAGCTAAGGAAATTAAAGCTGATGGCTTTTATTGTGAAGTTGAAGCAGGAAGTGTTGAGTGGTCACTGAGTACTTCAGGTTAGTGAGGTTATAACTTTGTTTATAAGTTTATTAGGGCCCGAGCAGGTCACAGACCTGCGAGGTCCCTATTGTTTTTCTAGTGATTATTTATTTTATTTATTTGTTTTTCTTTGTCCCAAATGATCGCATTTTTCACTGCCTGAACATACCCCAAAACTCATCAAACTTGGAATATAAGTCACACCTGGCAAAAATTTTATAATCTATTGTCGTCCTGAACTTCCACCACTAGGTGGCGCTATAGTCAAGGAAAATGCGTTTTGGCTAATAACTCCCATATACTTTGCCTCATATTCAAAAACCTTATATCCACGCGTTCACTGAATTGTGCTGAATCTTGTGGTATAGGCCATTTTTCGCAAATTCGCGAAATGTCGCAAACATACTTTTTCGAACTCCTCCCAGGAAATTTCACCGATGTGCACCAAACTTTGCACACAGCATCTGTGGACCCTCCTGACAAAAAGTTATTAAAAGAATTTTGATAGCACAAACAATACTCAAGTTATTAGATAACAACTTCCTGCAGATTTCGTTCCAAACAGGAAGTGTTGCATATCTCCACATTGGTGTGTCCGAATGACATGAAACTCAGGTGACTACTTCAGCATCAGCCCCTGAGGCTCTCTGCCAAATTTCGGGTGATGACCGCTAGGTGGCGCTCTTTAAATTGAAGTATTTTATATCTCCACATCGGTTGGTCGAATTAACACCAATCTTGGTACACTTATTGCCAATGCCCTCCTGAGGATATCTATTGAAGGTTTTACTGATCCGCCACTAGGTGGCGCCCTAGTGGCTGTCTGAATTTATAATGGGTGTGTATTGCGGGAGCTACAGTGTGTGACATCATCGCTAGAGTGGAGAGCAGCTGGAAAAACTGGAGAAAAAATTCTCTTCAGCCTGATGTGGATCCCACTTCTTTTACTTCACATAGACAATATATACATAGAAATGTAGGTAATCGTGTTGGCTTTCAGCTGATTGTCTTATTTCAGATGTAGGACTCAAACTTTTGGCTGTGGAAGTCCTAGAGCGACAAGCACTCCAGCGACTCCCCCATAAGCCGCCATGATAATTTTGAGCCTAAATTTCTGGAGGAGAGCAGACGGTACCTGTTCTGTCTCTCGCTCTGGCGACCTCATTTTTCACTCTACAGAAATAAAAAAGACATCACAGAGTTCAACAATGTCTGCTGTTACTCACTGTATGAATATTCTGGTGATAACCCATGCACTTTTTTCAAAAATCGCAGGAGTCTGGGAGGCGTTTTCCCATTCATTCTTATGGGGACATTTTTAACTTTGGCTCTGCCACTGCTGCAGCAGCCAGAGAAACTGTTCACCTTTTTAAGCTCTTTCAGCCCTCTTACCTGTCAGCTTTTCTGCCTTTTCAGCTTTTCTAAAACGTTCAGCTTTATGTTAAACTACAGAAACTGTTCAGCTATCAAAATGGCCTTTTTAAGCTCTTTCAGCTCATATCTTTTCAGCTTTTCACCCTAAACTTCTGGGTATCCTCTTTCATCTTGCCTGTAGCAGCCCACGCTTGCATTCGCCCATGCATTCAGCACGCCGCATACAGTACGCAGCACCATCAGGCCACAATTGCTGCACGCCATGACGCCAGTACTCGCCGACACGCGCGGCCTGCGAGGGCCCGTTCATCGCTGCTTGCAGCTTTGATTTTTATTTATTATTTATTATTAAAAGAACAGAAATCAAAGTTTGATAGCAAAATGTATTTCAACAACAAAGCTACTTTTACAGAAAGCAGAATGAAGACTGTACAAGATCTAAAGTGATCTTGTGTTTTATATGGAAAACTTTAATCTGTAAACTAACTACAGCTGTAAAATAAATACAGGACAATAAAAAGTACAACGTATAAAAGTATAATGTGCCATGAAATGAAAATACTCTGTTAAAGTCAGAGTACCGGAGTAAATGTACTTAGTTCCACAACATTAACATAAAGAAGTGGACTGTCGATGTCTGATGTTTGTGTCCTCGCTGACAGATGGACAACGCCGGTTATGAGCTGGAGCGTCTTCACACCGACGTGACGTCTCTCTGCAGCAGAATCGAGCTGCTGCCCTGCAGCACCGCCAGAGACCGCCTCGCCCAATCAGGTAAGAGCACGACTGCTTCGTGTTCATCAAGTTTAACCAGTGACAACACGCTGACGTCCAGAGACAACAGCAGATGGATTCACTCACACATCTGTCCTCTGATTGGCTGATGTCAGATTTAAAACTCATGTCAGTGTGAGATTATGTTAAACTCTCTGTCCTCAGTTGATCTGACGGCTTTTTGAAAACAGACCAGAAGTAGGTCATCTGAAACAAGTGCCACGACATGAAGTGATGGAATATGAGTTGATTATGAGAAGGAGCTATGATGGCGAGTATTTGCTCTCAGAGGAGGTTCTGCAGGTCTAAACGTGACTTTTGAAGACAGGAAAGGATTCAGCTGACCTAATCGAGTTCACTCACTTGAGGGATCAGAGAAGAAGAGTTTATGTTGAGACTTCCTGCCTCACAGTGACGGCAGGAAGTCGTCATTTGTTTGCAGATAGTAGTAAACAGGAAGTTCAGGTAGGTGAGAGAAGTCAGCGCTTGTTGTTGGATAAGAATGAAAACCTGCAGACGTTTCCACGACACACAACCTAACCAAGCTCCGCCCCCACCCCCACCCCCGGCCCTCCCTCCCTCCTTGCAGAAATGGCGAAGCGTGTGGCCAACATCCTGCGTGTGGTGCTGAGCCTGCAGCAGGGCGACACAGCGTCCGACTCCCTCAGCATTCCGCTCGCCCAGCTGGCGCCGCACATCACCCGCCTGCCAATGCCGGAGGACTACACGCTGGAGGAACTGCGAGGCCTCACCCAGTCGTACCTGCGCCAGCTCATCGTCAGCCAATGAGAGTGCACGTTGACAGGTGTTTGAGACTTCAGACCTCGAACATCACAAAACTCTGATGCAGAAAAAGGAGCAAAAAGAAAGTCTGTCGTCTTCAACCGAGGAGGAGAACAGTTTGAGAACTTCAGCCTGGAGTTTATTCACTTTGAGCTTCTGCAGCGCCTTCAGTTTGTCCAGAAAACAGCAGAGAGCTTCGATACATCATTCCTCATTGTGTGTGTGTGTGTGTGTGTGTGTGTGTGTGTGTATGTGTATGTGTGTGTGTGTCTTCAGAGGAGCATTTTAAAATGAAACAACAGTCAATGTAATGACTCTTAATTTGAACCTCCAGATCAGTGAAGTTTTATTTACAACAGTCTACAAATCTCAGTCAAACTTTTAAAAACATGTTTCCTCGTTTTCCTGGTTTTGACCAGTGGTTCCCAACCTCAGGGTCCAGATGCCCAACAAGACACCTGTATGGGGTCGTAAAACAAATTATTTTTAATTTTTTCAGAATCTGCGCTCATGATTTAGGATCACTTTACCCCAAAACATATTAAAAACATTTAGAGAAACTGTGCACATTGTGGCAAAATGGATTAATCCATTACTCTGGGAAAGAAATCACAAAATGGTGAAAAATGTTGATCAGTGATTCGTCCTCAAACGTCTTGTTCTGTCCACAACTCAAAGATATTCAGTTTACTATCACAGAGGAAAGAAACCAGAAAATACATCTGTATCAGACTCACCAATCAATTATCTTCCTCCAGAATCACCGTCCTACCTTTTAAATAGTTGGCAACTAACTGAATAACCGACTGAGCATTGCCGCTCCAGTTTCTCTTCATTTCTGTTCAGTATGAAAATCAATCACTGTTTATGAAGCCCATTATTTTCTATCAATGTAAAAAAAACACTGACAGAGTAATCATCATTGAACTGTAAACATGTGAGAGCAAACAAAGAGAATCAAGACAGATTAAAGTCTTCACAGCCTGCAGATCTTCTGTTCACACCTGAGCTTTTATATATCTTGACACAGATTGGAACGAAGATTCAAGAGTAGAAATTAAAGGAAACCAAAGGATGATGTCAGTCAGCAGGAAAAAGATCTAAATTATGAAACATGTAGAGTTTGTAGACACACTGGTGCGGTCCTTCTTTATCACTTTATCTGACCTGAAGAGGTCGGACTGAAAGTATATTCACACTGAAAGTCATTTCTGTTCCGTCGTTGTTTATTATTTTGAAATGCTCCTTGAAAACAGAATAATTTCCATCTTTAGCAGTTTCTTTCTGTTTGAATCGCGTCTTTGACACTGTGCATGCGAGTGTGTAAATGTGACCTTCAGTCACTCGTTTGATCCCCGACCCCAAAGAAAGCTCCAAGATGTTGATGAGCTCTGACAAAAAGAGGTTGGAGGGCAAAAATCCTCTCCGACTGCTTGTTTTTCATTTAAAGATTTGGATTTGATAAGCAAATAAAAGCAGCCGTTAGCTTAACGTAGTGTGACCGTAGCATCTGTTCATCTGTCGATATGTGAATACAGACGATTATCTTAATATTAAAGACGAGCGGTGATGTTGTACAAACGGGTTCGATGTGCACAAAGTTACATTTTTGGAGACGACTCAGAGGAAAGCTCAACATGCAAAGTGTAAAATGCCTAATGGTCTATTTTTGTAGGTTTCTTGTTTTTCTGTTTGGTTTGAATGTTAAATCAGAAGTGTGTGTGTGTGCGCGTGTGTGTGTGCACGTAAACCAGAGATAAACAACAAACAAACAACTGTGTTATTTTTTATTAGCACTTCATCAGAGTAAGTGAAGAGTTTCCTTCCAAAACGAGCTGCCAACCAGAGATTTCGCTGCATGTAATTATATAAATATTGTATATTTTTGGAAAATCAAACAGGGAATATCAGGTCGTTTTTATCCTCCACCTTTAATTATTCATAAATTGGATGCAAAGAGTTTTGGAATGAAACCCTTCACTGATCGATGGATCGATGGATCATCTTTCTTTTGTCCTGTAGAGTAACTGTCCGCTTGCCAAGAATGTTTTTTTTTTCTTTCAAAATAAAATCAGTTTAGTTGTTTCTCGACAAACAGGAAGCTCTATATGATGTCTGTTTTTTCTCCTGTTGAACAGAAACAGTGTATGTGTGTAGTTTATATGGACGGATCCTGCTTTGTGAGGTTGAGTGTGTACGTGTCACTGTGTGTGTGTGACTGTGTGCATGTTTCTGGATGATTTTGTTGATATTTTTTAATAAAGTCAAGTAGAAATAAAGTTGTTTTTTCATGTCTTTTTTTTCCAGCTAGAAAAGATGAAGATGTCTCAACAACTATTCAACTGTCTGAAGTTCTGAAACATTTTAGATGAAGATAAAAACTAAATAAAATAAATCTTGATATTGTAGAAACAGATTTTTTTTCCACTGCAGTAACTTTTCGATGGGACCAAGAACTTTCTGTGCTGCTTGTTACTAGAATTCCTATTAAGACAGGAGGTGGACATTTATTGTTGTTTCTAAACTTGATAGAGTGTAAGCCTCCACCAAGGCTCAACTGACCCAAATTCAAAGTTGCTCCGAGTCAAGTCATACTCACTCAGAGATTCCAGCCACCTAGACATACCTGATTTTCTTCCTGCGGATCCATGCGTCCTGGATCCGTCCCTCCACACCAAAACTTACTGGGTTCTCTTCTGGGCAGAGAAATCAGTTGTTTTTTTGTTTTTTTTAAAGTAATCCTGCTGACAAACCAACCAAAACGGACTCTGGCAGAGGTAACACCCTTGGCAGAGTTAACAAAGTAAAGCTAAGTTTGGAGAGAGTGCGATTAGAGTGTATGAATTGCCTCACTCAGATCGTCATCTGTTGTGGAAACTGAAGTTTTCAGCCAGGTGCACAAATTTACAGAAAATCTGAAAAGCGATCTCAATTTCCGTCACCGTTCTTTACGGTTCTTTAGATGCAGTGGAAACAAAAACTTATAAAAGTGATTTTAGTTCCTCTGGTTCCACAGTTCCTGGAGCTTTTTGGTCAGAAAGCACAAGCTTCAATCAAAAATGCCTCAGCAGTCAGAGCAGGTTACCTGCTACAGATGGCTTTTTATTAAGAGAAAAGTCAAACAATAGAAACAGAGGACACAGTTGGGACAACACCCAACAAATACATGTCAGCTTCTCTTAACTATTACGAAAAACTAAACAGGACAGCAGTTAAAACTCCTACCATTGACCAGTCAAAATATATTTTTAACTACAGGTGGTATCAGTGTAACAGATGTATTTAACTTTATTTGTTTAAAACCTCTAGAGCTCTGCCTCTAGAGCTCCGCGTCCAGGTGAGCGCTCTTCTAACTGGCCTTTTCCTGCAGTTTTCTTCGTCCTGGGCTGGACAGCAGCACTCTGAGCCTGCAGGAGGACAGATTGAGATTCATAGTGAAGGTTTGAGACCAGCTGAGAGGTACAGAACAAAGCTCACTCAGATAAAATGGTGGAATAGTCCACTGGTCTCAGAGTGGGTGTGTTAAGGACGGGCCACAGGAGTTTTTATGTTTTGAAACAGGAAATAAGCGATAAGAATTAACATCACAGTGAAAATGTGCTGATAGGTGAGATGTTAGAGTCCATCTCAGCCCTGATGACAGTCTGAGACGTGCAAAGCTCAAAATGTATTGAGCTCAACAATTTGGGTCAGCGTGTTTGACGATCAATCAACTGTCTTCAGAAAGAAGAAGCAGAGATTTATCACCATTAATGTCTTTTTAACAGATTCATTATGGAATATAGACTCTGTTTTTATTCAACAGGTATTTATTTAAAATGTTTTGGTCAACTCTGTTGGTTGATTAGGACGATACGTTTTTTAAATTAACACATATTTCAGCTTCAGTATAACAGAGACGACCTGCAGCTACCTTGGAGGTTTTGATGGTGTCGTTCGAATCTTGCTTCTCGGTCTTCTTCTGTTTGGGCTTCACAGGTTCAGCAGGATCAGCATGAACAAACCAGAGACACAACATGTGAAAATAATAAGATGTATCGTGATTATTGATAACATTTAAAAATAATGATATCGTGTTCATTGATTATGACCTTTAAACAACGCAGTTCGTCAGTGGAGGATTTTATTTTTAAAGTACTGACGGAGATCCTGTTGTAGAAAATGGGACACCTCAGGGAAGTGTGTTCAGTCCTCAAATCTTCTGATTAAGACTGATGTTAACGATAATAAACAACCAAAGCTGTTTTTTCAACAAAAACATCACAACTTTCATGAAGACAGAATTTTTCTCAGGGTTGTTGGTTTAGTTTGAACGGACTGTGATTAACATTCATGTTCATGGACTCTGGAGAACTTGAGATGTGACTGAAAGCTCCGGAGAAAGATGGAAAGTTTAAAGTTTTGACAAATATTTTATGTTTACTGCAAATTAATATTGACACTAAATATCAGTTATCGGTCTCCTTGATTCCTCACAGTTGGTATTGGTGATGAAAAATCAGCATCTGTCAACCCCCAATACTTTTAACCACTTAGTAATGATATTCAGATTATTAATAATCATGATCAAAAATCTCATATTTTGTGAGTGTATCAGTAGTACAGTATAGTAGGAAATCTTTTCTACCATGTTGGCTCCAGTAGAATCTTCTGATGTTTCGGTGGATTCAGCTGGTTTCTGGGACAAATCTTGCTTCTTCTGTTTGGGCTTCACAGATTCAACAGGATCAGCCGGCACAAACCAGAGACAACATTTAAAAATAATGATATCGTGTTCATTGATTATGACCTTTAAACAACGCAGTTCGTCAGTGGAGGATTTTATTTTTAAAGTACTGACGGAGATCCTGTTGTAGAAAATGGGACACCTCAGGGAAGTGTGTTCAGTCCTCAAATCTTCTGATTAAGACTGATGTTAACGATAATAAACAACCAAAGCTGACTGGAGAGGAAATCAAACACTTTTCTAACATGTTGGCTCCAGTAGAATCTTCCTACCGTGGATGTTCTGGTGGATTTAGCTGGTTTCACGGACAAATCCTGCTCCTGTGTCTTCTTCTGTTTGGGCGTCACAGGTTCAACCGGATCAGCCTGAATAAACCAGAGAGCTGTTTAGACTTGCAGACGGATGGTGCCACCACTTGTTGCTGTTTTTCCTGGAACCAATCACATTTGCATGGATTAAAGTTCTCCGTCGCTACGACGGATTTCCGTCATTTGGAGTTCACGGAGGCCACTTATGAGATCAATGTAGATCCGAGGAGAAAAAAAATTCGGGGGGGGGGGTGATCCGCTGCTGACATTTTTATTGACAGATTGTCAGACTGTTGAGCCAATGATATTGTGTACAGTGCGCGTGCGCTAGTGACCCGAGCGGAATGTAGGTGCTCGCTGTCACACCCGGGATGACGACGAAGGTTGACCGGCCCATCACATCAGGAAACGGGCTGCTATCTCTGAGACCTCCCGGAGCGCTGGTCCCACAGGTGCAGGTGGCTCTTCACATCTCCGAAAACGTCGGAACAAATTTACAAACAGGCGTCATTTGGATAAACTAATCGCATATTAAGGATCTAAATAGGTACTTTCTCGCATAAAAAAATATTAAAACTTAAGAAAGTGATGTATTAACAGCGCTAAAGCGAGAATTAAAACAGCTTTTAGCGCACTGTGATTGGCCCCAGAGATTCAGTGCACTGCGAACAGGTGCGCGTGCCAAAAGGGACCTGATTGGTTCACAAGCAGTTCGTTTCGCTCGTGCTGACCAGAGCATACACGTCAAGGGATGCAGACCACCATCAGAGGCTGAAAGCACTCCTGGCCTCGGCGATTTTACCTGACTGAATTCTGTTGACATAGGCTTAGCTAACGTTAGCTACAGCTTGATGAATTGAGTCATTGAACACAGCAGGAGAGAACGCAACGTTACAGCTAGCACTAAAGCTCCGGTGGAAAATGATTAGCACTAGCTAACGCTACCGTTATGCTAACGTTATTCTAACTATTTAGTAACGATATCTAGCTAATGTTAGGCTAACGTTAATGGTAGCGTTAGTTAGTGCTAATCATTTTCCACCGGAGCTTTAGTGCTAGCTGTCTAACGTTGCGTTCTCTCCTGCTGTGTTCAATGACTCAATTCATCAAGCTGTAGCTAACGGTAGCTAAGTCTATGTCAACAGAGCTCCTGGGTAACTTAAATATACCAGAAAATATCAAAATGATTGAAACCATCACTCTCCAAATTCAGTCAGGTAAAATCGCTGAGGCCAGGAGTGCTTTCAGCTTCTGATGGTGGTCTGCATCCCTATATGCATTAAGCCATTTGTATTAAGCCCTTACCACATTGTGCCTCATATGCTGTAAATGTTAGACCCAGTGACAGGCTGGCATGAAATGTCTTGCAAAATACTTAGTAAGGAGGCCATAATATTTTTGATTCATGGCTGAAGTTAAGTTTCTCCAGCTCTCCCCAGGTTGGCAAAAAATGCATCTCAAAATGCATCAGATTGATGCTTTAAATATGGAATATTCAAAATTTTCTTCCGGGGGAGCATGCCCCCGGACCCCCCTAGAGGGATATTATCCTTCTCACCTTTCTCACCCCTGACCTGCTTTCATGCCGGACTTATATATAAAAGGTTTACTTGAAATAATAGTAAAAATAAAAACATGTAATGGAAAGTTATGTAGATGCTTGATTTTTCTTTAGAGAGTAAAATATGAGACAAGCTTTGCAAAAAAAATTAAAAATAAATAATTGAAAAGACAACAAAAAATTGCAATAGATGCAAAAGAACAGCTGTTTAAAATCCTCCTCCTGTAAAACAGTATTGGTCGAGCATTTAAACGTGATGGCTGCATTTGGTGCTGAAGTCTTATACATTTGTATTTCTTAAGCAGGTGTCAAAGTAACCTAACCTGGAACATGTTTCACACACTGCACGTGACTTGGCTGTAGCGCGAATAAAATTTCAGTCAGAAGATTTTTTTTCACTTTAATCCATGCATTTGTGTAATGTCGTGGCTATGTGGTTTGGGAAAAAAGCCCAGAAAAATTGGGAGAAGTTATCACATGGATGAATTTTAGCCATAGAAGTGTGCAACAGACAACTAAAAGAGAGTCACATTTCAGGTTATGCGACCTTTAGGAGTGATTAAACCTGACATGACTTTACAGCTGAGTTCTGAGTTACTGTATATAGTCTGTTTATCTTTATTCGAGTAGTTTTTTATGAGACTTACTCTTGTGCTGCTACTTATTTCCCTCAGTACTGCTTTATTACCTGCAAATTTCTCCCAAGGGGATCAACAAAGGAACATAACTATATTTATCTTTATGTTTCACTGCCACCTCTCAGAAAACTGATTGTTTCCTTCTGGATACAAAAGGAGAAGGCAAAGAAACGATAATAATTCTAATTAATATAATAATAATAATAATAATGACAATAATAATAATAATAATAATAATAATAGAGAAAAGAATAAGACTGTAAAGCGTTTTTTAATAATCTCATCTGGTTTTCTTCACTCACCTTTTCGGGTCTGCAGCTCTTCTGTTGACCTTTAAGAGAAGAATCAAACGTCGGTGTGTTGATGGTCTTCAGGTGAAACTGTTTCTGTGCATCATGTATAATTTGAAAGATTTTGGTGTTCAGCTGATGAGTCATGTTGTTCATTTGTCAGTTTTACAGATTACAGAACAGACTGCAGGTAATACTACTGTGAAAACTACTTTATTCTCAGAATGACGGCCTTCTGTCCTCAATGTGTCCCTAATACTCTGTCACAGTAACACTGAACACACTCGTGATGTGTTCACTGCCCTGTCAGAGTGTTTGATTGCTGGTGTTGTTCAATGTGTTTTGACTCACCAGCTGCAGCTTTGCTCGCCGCCTCTGAAAAAGGTGTTTTAAAAGGTTAAAAACAGGAATTGAAAGTGTCTGATATGTCAAGTCTTAAAAAAACATAGTCTGTGCTTTTAGCGTTAAGTTTCTGGACCTGATGATACAAACTCACTGTCAGAGCCATAATATTGTTTACAATGTAATTTGTGTTGTCAGGTGTTGCTGTTGTAATTGGCACAAATGTTATAAGTAGGAACCAACCTTTTGCCCGGGCAGGTGTTTACACGCAGACAGGTAAATAGTTTACGACCATTCACACTCATAAGGTTACAAAGTGATACAAGGTTCAATGCAAAATGGTAAAACCTCTGAGGTATAAAAGGCTCTTGAGGAGTTCATTGAACTGTGTGATGAAATAAGGTGTATGCATGATTCTTAAATGATTTTGTTGCCATATGAGGAACAAGAAAGGCATGAAACAGTTCAAAGATGATGTTCAATGATGAATGCATTGCCGAAACAAAAGAGTGGGTTTTAAGCAATGAAAATCCTGTGTCTGAATGAAGGTGTTGGTGATCTAAAATATGACAATGATGATATAAATCCAAATGACAGTGTCTCTAATGCTGGTAAATATGAAAACAAAAGCTTCACCAGCAATAAATCAAGTACCACTTGTTCTGCACAACTTAAAGCTGCAGCAGAAAGGGCTGCACTTGTTGATCATATTGCAGCGTTGAAGGAACAACATGCATTGGAGGAACAAGAACAACAAATAAAGAGGAGAAAGGAACAGGTCAACTTGTAAACAGAGCTCACTGCACCTACTGCTAAGTTAGCAGTGTTTCAGACTGCGGACGAACATGGTTCCTGTCAAACACAAATGGATGGCATAAACTCTTATTTTGAAAGGGAAAAGAGGAAACTGGTACAACTGCAAACACTCAACCCTGTGGCAAAGGAATATGAGCCTGTTGCATGGAAAGCCACACAGCAAAATGTTTGGTCATTGCTGCAGAGCAAACAGCCAGCGGACATCAAACCAAACCAAATCAAACTGAAAGGCAGACCTTTGTTACATTAACACACGATGCAGACATAGAAGACCGACATCATCAGGAAACATTACAGACCTTGCAACCTGGTGCAACAAGTGCATCGAAAATCAAAGTCATCATATTCCATCTGGTGATACTGTCACTATTATGCACAAGCAAACGGAAATAACAGCTGCTCTTGTTCACCAACAGTGCCTACTGTCTCTGCCTGCGCGAGATATTCCCATACTTGAAGAGATCCATTTCGATTTAAAGCATTCGAACAAGGAGTGGAGGACAAAACTAGAAAGCTTACTGCTTGTACTACTTGAAACAGTTTACTTGAGGACAGCGAAAGGAATTGGTTTGTAGCTGCCAGCACATGGATCCAGCATGTGGCTACAATGTGGCAAAGGGTCTTCTACAAAAACATTTTGGAAACAATTACAAGATCACTGCTGCATATATGAAAAAGGCTTTAGCTTGGCCAACAATAAAATCTGAGGATGTTAAAGCTGTACAGGCCTATGCTTTATTTTTGCGTGGATGTTGCAATGCCATGGAAGAGCTTCAGGACATACAAGAGTTGAATATGCCAACCAACATGACACAACATGATGGTTTCTAAATTGCCATATAAGCTCAGAGAACAATGGCGAGCTGCAGCACATGACATCATGGAAAGATGCATGAGAGCATCCTGTCTGACCCAATCTTTGGAAACATTGCTGCTGCATCACAAAATACAATTGGCTTAAAACCTTCCAACAAGTTTCATCTACAGGAAAAGATCAGAGCAAAAGGTATAGTAGGGTAGGAAGGGGGGGGTCACCTGCACTCGAAAGATATATTTTTTAACCTAACTTTTTGTAATCCTTAAGGTGTCTAGTAAAGGAATTTTGATGTTCCCCACGCAAATTATTGTCCCATATATGATTTTTTGTACCATCTTTTGTGTCCGTGCTTGATTTTCGGCTGTGAAAAATGAAAACTTTAAATCTACATAGAATCTGAACAATACATCCTACAGACACAATCCACCCCATTTTCTCTTCGTCTTTGCATGAGGAATTGATAGATATGAGGATTGTCATGATTGGATGATGTTTGGTGCATAAAAACTCAAATAAACACCAAAAAATGCAAAAGATCGGTGACATTGGATCACTGGAACTCCTCCCCTACGGACCCTATTGATATATTTTTTTTATAACTTTTGTATTTTTACAATCTTTAAGATGTCTAATAAACAAATGTTGATGATCCCCACCTGAAATAATGTCACATGTATGTTTTTTCTGGCTATATTGGTTGCCACCCTGGATTTTCAAAAAAGCAGATCCATTATGCTTATAGGGTTCCATTCCTTGCAATATTTGTTAATGTTGCTATGGAAACGAACATAAGCTGTTAACTGATTTTAACAAGCTCCGTACTTTCTGAAAGTTACATTTATTGCTTAAAATATATTGTGATCTCTTGAGAAGTATAGCCTGTAAGTTTACCTTTAATAGCTCTTAATATACTGAACAGTGGCGTGCACAGACCTTTTGAAGGGCAGGGACGAAAAGAAAAAAAGGGACACATACAGCGTGTTCTCGGGGGCACTTTAGACATGTTTATATGTTATATGTTATACAAATGGCACATTATATAGACTAACTAGACAGACTACTCAAGTTAGTTTGTAGTTAGGATCAGCATCCACGAGAACAGTGTGGATTCAACGCTGGACTGTGAAGAACACACAGAGACATGAATGTATGAAGGAAATAAAGTCCGGGGGGGTCTGGGGGTCCTCCCCAGAACTTTTTCAATTAAGTCGATGCCATTTCCTGTATTCTAGTGCATTTTAACGCCATATTAGCACCAGATAATCCAAACTGGTTCTGTGAGATATAGTTCTGGTTCAATATAGATCAAAAAAGTGCCCAACATAAAAGTCATAGCAACAGCAATGTTTCAGAGTATTTCTTGGTCATAATAGTCTTCTAGAGTTTAGTGTGTTTTCTTCACCCAAGAGAGCAGTTTTGTTTTATCAACCAGAAGGGCACTTAAGCACACGTTTTTTCCAACCAAGAAGGCACTTTAGTTCACATTTTGGCTCCCAAGAGGGCACTTTAGCATGCGTTTTTGCCACCCAAGAGGGCAGTTTAGTGTGTTTTGCCAACCAAGATGGCACTTTAGCACGCATTTTGGCTGTCAAGAGGGCACTTTATCATGTTTTAACCAGCCAAGGGGGCAGTTTAGTGTGTTTTTTCCACCCTAGAGGGCAGTTTAGTGTGTTTTCCCAACCAAGAGGGCACTTTAGCACGCATTTTTGCCACCCAAGAGGGCACTTTAGCGGCCGTTTTCTCTTCAGTTTCTCACTTCTGTACTCGGGATTGGGGAAGCCATTTTTCTCCAACTCTTGGGTGTAGACAAGACGCAGTGATGCAAGCCGCACAATCTTGTTCTGTCTGATCACTTGGTCTTGAATGACATCAAGTACAGCATTAAATGACATCTGATGTGCAGCAGCCATGGTAGTCTGCTCTGTTTCACTAACAGGGTTGGTAGCAAGGGCTTTACCTCGGGATGTGATATGATTTGCATATTTCAGGTTGAATGACTTGCGACATGACTGATGGTAATTCGCTTCTCTTGCAAAAAGGTCCTCACCTTGCACCATGCGATGTAGACGGTGAAGTCCAAGTTCAAAGGCTTGAGGTGTAATCTGTTTCCATGTAGGCTCCTTCAATGCTCCCTCCTTAGCCTTATATACTGGGAACTTGATGCATCGTTTGGTCTTTCGCTTCCAGCTTGCCACAGAAGATACACTCTGGGGGGAACAACTGCTTAGCTGAGGAGGACCCACATTTACGAGGTGAGCGTGATGTTGAAGCTTGCTGAGATGTCACAGTAGGTCTTTCCTGTCAACGTCCCTGGTTCTTCGTAAACGTTTGGAAGCAGGCTCGATGATAACCAGTTGTTTCTAAATTGGCACCTACAAGACTGTCTGGAATGAGATTACAGGCATCCTCCATGCGAAACGGCGAATCAAGAGCTTCTTGGAGACGTCTATCACGAGTGCTGTGTAGCAGAGCCAGCTTGTCAGTTGCAGACCAGGGTGGTCCGTTGCCCCACACATTGGCCTTGATGCCCCGTGAAAAAAAAATCATCGTACGGCCACAGTGGCCTTTGTGCCCCTGGCTCTGTCCAAGTTCCACATAAAAAGTGCCAGTGCAGCGTAGTGGGTTTGCCTGGAATATAACTTAAATGAGTTCACGGTTCGCGCAGGTGGAGTCTCATTATCGCATCGATGATCTCATGTTAAAGTAGTGTTGTAGTACTCGAGATCGGTCTTGGTCTCGAGACCATTTTTGAGGTTCTTGGTCTTGTCTTGGACTCGAGGGCATTTTTACTCAGTCTTGTCTCGGTCTCGGACTGGGCGGACTCGGGTTTTTTGAACGAGACCCGTCAAGACCACCGCTGATAGGCTTTCTGTCCATGCCTTACTGATAAAGATCACCATGGCAACCCGGATGCGAGAGGATGCTGGCGTGAATATCTCTGCTTCTCAATACGTAGCAAAACTGCTTTTTTCTGTTAGAAAAGAAAACCAAGGTGTCTCTACAAACTCTGGGGCTGTGCTACGAACTTTGAAGGCTGCACACCTGAATAATTGGCTCCGTGGACTCACCTTTCTCCGCTGATCAACTGTTAGCCCCGTCGATAAGCTGTTAGCCTCCTCGATCAGCTGTTAGCCTCGTTGATCAGCTGTTAGCCTAGCAACGCTAACTTTCAAACCTACATACTCAATACTCTGTGGGCTGTCCATCATTGCTCCGTTGGTCCTCCCTCCACCACAACCTCAGGGTTATTCACCGTCTGGCTCCTTCATCGCTCTCCTCTGCTGCTGCGGTCTCCCCCGGCTCGCGGTGATGTTGGATGGTCGCTGCTCCGCCATTGCTGGCGGGGTCTTCAGGTGTTCAGCGCAGAAGCTCCTAGACCTCTGCTGTCACTTCGCCCCAGGCTCCATCGCTGGGATTGGATCTCTTGGTCTCCTGCGTCGCCCCCGCTGTGTGCACGGGGCCTCCAGACGCAAGTTTGTTTATACGGATGGTGCTATTCCCTGCGGTGCTGACTGCAGTGCTGATGTTCCCTCCGTGCTGACTGACAGGCGCTCCATTTATTCTGTTTTGTTTGTTCCACTTGTTAAGTGTCCTTGGGTACCATGAAAGGCGCTATATAAATTAAATGTATTATTATTATTATTATTATTATTATTATAAGAGTGAAAAAGGACCCTCTCAAAAACATCCTCTGCACCAGTTGAGAGGGTTTTTAGTAGAGGAGGCATCAAAATGAGACCCCACCGTGCACGTTTAGGTCACAGAATGCTGCAGTGTCTCATGTTTCTGAAATGCAACCAAGCTCTTCTTAAATCTTAGTTTTCACATTTATTTAAAAGCAAACTTAAATAAAACGAAAACTCACATTTTGATGTTTTGTTATGATTTTCCTTTGATATATATGGTCTTGGTCTTGTCTCGGTCTCGACCTCCAAATGTCTTGACCTTGTCTTGGTCTCGGTACTCTCTGGTCTCGGTAATGTCTTGGTCTCGGTTGGTGCGGTCTTGACTACAACACTACGTTAAAGCCTCTCAAACTGCAGCAGCGTCTCAAAACGGAAGAACGACACTCACAGCACAGGTGCGCAAGCGAGCTCATCCGGTTTTGATATGATACGTGACTTATGTGACAGGATTTAGTTTGGTAAAGTTGGAAATATATTCCCAGATTCAAACTTCCCACATCAACAACTCATATATAAACATTGTTAAAACACAAACGACGACTCTTAACTACCGTAGTAAGGTAGACAACAAGCTACAACCATATTTTCATCAAAACGAGCGCTTCTCCGGGCTGGACACATAACACTGGTCTCTGTGGTCAGCCGTCTGTGAGACGAGGGCGCAGGGACCGTCTACAAAGTGCAACACCCAAAAGAGAAACTATAAAAATATTCAATAACTTCACTATTATTCACTGTAGTGTCACCAAAGTCACTCCACACATCAATGGTCTCCTGCTGGTTATTCTACAACTATTTGTTTGGAAAAATGTGCTTTGGCATAATTTTGGGGAATTTCTGGATATTTATCTGGGAGAAATATTCAATAACTTCACTAATATTCAGTGTAGTGTCACCAAAAAACTGTTTTCTAATGTAACATTAACTTGATATTGGTATTAAAAATGTTTTAATACATAATCCATGTCTTATTATAAATTAGGATGTTATGGTATCAATCTGAAAGGTAAAACCACTGAATTTTACTCAATGGCCTTTGTGCCCTGTCATGTGGCCTTGGTGCCCCTAAAAAAAAAAAAAAAAATTAAGGTCAAATGGCCTTGCCCCTAAAATGACAAAATTCCCACCCTGTTGCAGACCCTTTAATTTTACTAAGTGGTGTGAAATTTGCATGCTCAAAGCCATGTACATGTAAAATACAATTTTCTGGACCATGGTCTTCTGATTTGACACCATCATCTCTCTTGGATTTCCTTGTAGCAGGAGTGAACTCCTCAGACTCACTATCATTTTCTTTCTTGTGTTTCTTTGACTTAGACTTAGACTTGGGCATGATTAGCAATGATCACCAACTAGCCAATTAGCTATTATAGTATAACAGTGTTGACTTTCTTTTTCCCTAATGTCTTCAAGGCAGCTTCAAACTTGGTAGAGGAGTATATTTTTCAGTCTGGACTTTCTGATGGCCTTTAGTGTCATTGACTTCCTACCACACTTATTGCTCTAAGTTTCAAATTGATTCAAATCTAAATAAAAAAAACTTGCCACAATATTTTAAAGTGGGGAATATTCTGCCCTCACTGCTTCCCTGTGCAGATAGGCAGACAGCTAAACTTCCCACAGAAAGACACAAGTAGGCTGTAGGTTCCTTTTAGGATTTTTACTTGTTCCTCAGTGGAAAAGTAAAAACTGTAACAGACAACAGTGTACATTCAAATACTAGAGTACTAAATACTATCATTCTAGTGTTCTACTAAAGTGTATTCAGACCTATTCAGAGCGATACATTGTAGCTGATACAAGTTAATTGAATACTAGTTACTTATCGGAAGCAGGAGAAAGAATAGGCTAGTCTACTTGTTTCAGTCTAAAAGTGACAGTTGCTTATTCTATGCTAAGCATACAGAAGACAATGTAAATTGACTTGGTAGGCTAGGCCTACTAGATAACAGTTAAGAGTAAAGCAGTTAAATATGAATAATTCAAGTGAAGTGAAATAAATAAATTCATTAAAGATCAATCAGTATCAGTGGTGTGCACAAGTCGCCCCGTTGTGGCCCAATTGTTGAAAAACGTGTGCTAAAGTGCCCTCTTGGGAGCCAAAACGCGCGCTAAAGTGCCCTCTTTGGAGCCAAAACGTGCGCTAAAGTGCCCTCTTGGGTGGCAAAAATGCGTGCTAAAGTGCCCTCTTGGTTGGGAAAACACACTAAACTGCCCTCTAGGGTGGAAAAAACACACTAAACTGCCCCCTTGGCTGGTTAAAACATGATAAAGTGCCCTCTTGACAGCCAAAATGCGTGCCAAAGTGCCATCTTGGTTGGCAAAACACACTAAACTGCCCTCTTGGGTGGCAAAAACGCATGCTAAAGTGCCCTCTTGGGAGCCAAAATGTGTACTAAAGTGCCTTCTTGGTTGGAAAAAACGTGTGCTTAAGTGCCCTTCTGGTTGATAAAACAAAACTGCTCTCTTGGGTGAAGAAAACACACTAAACTCTAGAAGACTATTATGACCAAGAAATACTCTGAAACATTGCTGTTGCTATGACTTTTATGTTGGGCACTTTTTTGATCTATATTGAACCAGAACTATATCTCACAGAACCAGTTTGGATTATCTGGTGCTAATATGGTGTTAAAATGCACTAGAATACAGGAAATGGCATCGACTTAATTGAAAAAGTTCTGGGGAGGACCCCCAGACCCCCAGGGTTTTATTTCCTCCATACATTCATGTCTCTGTGTGTTCTTCACAGTCCAGCGTTGAATCCACACTGTTCTCGTGGATGCTGGTCCTAACTACAAACTAACTTGTAGTAGTCTGTCTAGTTAGTCTATATAATGTGCCATTTGTATAACATATAAACATGTCTAAAGTGCCCTCGAGAACGCCCTCTTCAGTGGCGAGAATGCGCTGTATGTGCCCCTTTTTTTCTTTTCGTCTCTGCCCTTCAAAAGGTCTGTGCACGCCACTGATCAGTCTATTAAGAGCTATTAAAGGTAAACTTACAGGCTATACTTCTCAAGAGATCACAATATATTTTAAGCAATAAATGTAACTTTCAGAAAGTACGGAGCTTGTTAAAATCAGTTAACAGCTTATGTTCGTTTCCATAGCAACATTAACAAATATTGCAAGGAATGGAACCCTATAAGCATAATGGATCTGCTTTTTTGGAAATCCAGGGTGGCAACCAATATAGCCAGAAAAAACATACATGTGACAATATTTCAGGTGGGGATCATCAACATTTGTTTAGTAGACATCTTAAAGATTGTAAAAATACAAAAGTTATAAAAAATATATCAATAGGGTCCATAGGGGAGGAGTTCCAGTGATCCAATGTCACTGATTTTTTGCATTTTTTGGTGTTTATTTGAGTTTTTATGCACCAAACATCATCCAATCATGATCAATCCTCATATCTATCAATTCCTCATGCAAAGACGAAGAGAAAATGGGGTGGATTGTGTCTGTAGGATGTATTGTTCAGATTCTATGTAGATTTAAAGTTTTCATTTTTCACAGCCGAAAATCAGAGCACGGACACAAAAGATGTTCAGATCTTTCAGGTGCAGGTGACCCCCCCCTTCCTACCAGACTAGTAATAGTTTTGCTACTACAGTGACATCAGTGGACTCAGATGAGAAAAACACTATGACAAAAAACTCAAGAAATCGGGGGAGCTTGCAGTGTCATTGCTTTTCACATGCAGTTGTCAACAGTTGTGGAAACGGACCCTACGTGATAAGAACAGTGTTAGAATGGGTCATGGTCAATGGTCCTTTAACTGGAAATAGCAGCAGTCATGGTTTGGAGCTTCCGGCCATTGTGGTGAATAGAATATCTGTCTCTGAACTGGATCTCATGCTGAAAAATCAGTACAACCATGACTTTAATGGAAAAATACCATAGAGAACAAAGAAATGTCTAGGGAAGACCTTAGATTCATGGAAATCATGGATTCCTCTGCAAAGCTACAGGACAAGAGGTATGGTCTGAAGTTGCCCTTTAAGAAACCTGATATCTGCCTTCCAAACAACTTTGCAGTGGCCAAACAAAGGATACTTGGACTAAGAAGGAAGTTTGTAAATAACCCACAGGTTCATAAGGAATATTCAAGCTACCTCTTTGAAGGCAGCGGACTGGTCAAGTGAAAAAGTTAAAGGCCACAATCACATCAAGGGCTAACATCTTGACACAAAAGGATCTATCAGAAGCTGAACTGGCCATCATTCGCTATTGTCAGCTGCTAAGATTTCAGGTGGAAATTTCTGCCCTGTTAGCTGAAAAAGGAACAGTAAGCAAACAAATTCCCTCTACAAGCTGGATCCTATTTGGGAAGATGGACTTCTAAGAGTTGGGGGAATTTTATTCTTAAAGACACGCACCAACTTTTGGGTCACGGTGGTCAAAACCATACACTATCTGCACTAAAGAGGAAATATTGGATTACCACGGCCAACTCTGCTTTGAGGAAGATCATATCTGAATTCAGCTTTTGCAGATGCTATAATGGAAGAGCTGTGGAGCAAAAGATGGCAAATCTTTCAAGGGAAAGAATCATTCCAGATCTACCACCATTTACCAATGTTGGAATGGATTGTTTTGGACTGGTGGAAATTAGGAGAGGCAGCACAACTAGCAAACGTAATGGAGTGATATTTACATGGTTGGCAAGTAGAGCAGTTAATTTGGAGGTGGCAAACTCACTGGAGACTGACGCATGCATAAATACTCTGTCGTTTCATCAGCAGGAGAGGTCAGGTTGTACATATCAAATCAGATAGTGGAACCAACTTCGTTGCAGCAAAAAGAGAACTGAAGGAGGCTCTTGCTGCATTGAACCAGAAGCGGATTCAAGGAGCTCATAGGGCATCTGGAGTTCAATGGAGATTCAATCCACCAGCGGGATCCCATCATGGAGGTGTTGGGAGCGCCTGATACGCAGATGTTGGATGATGATGGACTCCACACAGTCATGTGTGAAGTAGAAGCCATTCTTAACAATCATCCAATCACCAAGCTGTCAGACGATCCAAATGATTTGGAACCTCTCAAACCAAATCATCTTCTGCTGTTAAAGGGAAAACCAGCCCTGCCACCTGAAACTTTTTGAACCTTCTGACATGTATGTGAAACGTTGATGTCACCAAGTTCAATACATTTCAGATTTGTTTTGGAAGCAGTGGGTTTGGGAGTACCTGCCATTGCTGTAAGTGAGACAGAATTGGAACCAAAGTAAAATGAGTTTAATGGCTGGAGATGTGGTCGTAATCATGGATTCTTCAGCTCCATGTGGTTCATGGCCTCTTGCCAAAGTATGAGAGGTTTTTCCTGACAAGGGGGGCTTGGTACGTTCAGTCATGTTGCAAACCAAAAGCAACATTATTTAGAGACCTGTAACTAAACTTTGTTTGGTACAAGAGGTATAACCTGAAAGGTTAAGTTGCATTTCTATGTCCATTAGAGATTCACATTTGGCTTCTTGAGTATTTTGTATTGAATTGTTTGTATGCCATACAATTAGGGGCTGGCGTGTAGGAGCCATAATATTGTTTACAATGTAATTTATGTTATCAGGTGTCGCTGTTGTAATTGGCACAAATGTTATATGTAGGAACCAACCTTTTGCCCAGACAGGTGTTTCCACCCGGACAAGGTAAATAGTTTTTAACTGCTCACGCTGTGTATAGCTGACGCTGAGACAAGTTGTTGCTGAATTTAAGTTATTACTGTTTTGTTTACAAAGGAGACATTATGTTTGATCCTCAAAAGAACACATGAAAAGGACAATAAATGGATAAAGTGTTCAAGACAGAAAGTGTGTCAAAGCCTAAATCAATCAGAAGTGAGTCAATTAGCGCATCAGTCAAATCATCTGGTCGGAAGCAACTCAGCAGCTTAAAGCGTTGGCTTAGCTCCCACACTCACCCTTTTTTTTCTGCTTCTGTTTCTTCAGTTTGTCCACAAAGGGCTGCAGCAGGTCCTGGACTGCAGCGTCCATCCTCGGTATCTGCTTCATTGCTTTTTCTATCACAGTGATGGACCCTTCAGTCCCGAAGTACTGGATGATGATCTGAGGGATCTCCTCTCTCTCCTTACCACTCGTCACACCCTGAGGGATTTTGTCCAGATTGCTCAACATCTTCTTGAACTCTCCAGGAGTCAGTTGCTCCAGGATGGAGGTCAAGGCTCTTTTCCACCCAGTCTCTAAAGCCTTTAATGACATCTGCAGCACAAATTAAACACAAAATTCTGATGGAGTGAAGAAACACTGATGGATTAACCAGATAACTACACAAGTAATGTCTATAAAAAAAACTTACCGTCACTGTCTTTCAGGTCTTTTGTTCTTCGGTTTCCTTGGAGCGTTTTTCTTTTTATGGCGGGAAGATTTTGTTGTCTTCCGGGATGGACGGCAGGTAACAGACTCCAACTTAAAATATCTCACCGACATGTTTGCAGCTCTCTTTATCTTGATTATATATTTTTTAATAATTTAATAGATTTTTAATCATCAAACATTTTGTTTTTCTACCTCTGATTGTTAATCCTCTTAATATCCAGTTTCACGGTTCACAGGTCACCCCTCTGTTCAACAATGGTTTAGCCCGCCCCACCTCCCAACAAGTCAACACAACAATGAATCAGAGTTCAGTTTCAGTTAGTGTGAAGTCATTTCTACAGCAGACTGTTAAAAGCACTACATTTAAAATGGAAGTGAAGTGTTTTATATACAGAATGGCCCATTGTACACACTATAAAAGAGCCACACAGGGCTCCTTATATATTTTATTTACATTACTGAATTATTTTTACTGATGCATTCACATATATGCAGGCAGCAGCATGTTAATGTTGTGGCTTGTCTCTTTTCTTTCCCTTTATTTCAAACAGAACAGTCACAGTGAAGAGAACGACCTGCTTTAATGACGACAGATGGACAAAAGGGAATGTCATTTAAAAAAAACATATTTAATATTTATCATACAGATATAAAAAATTACAAACAAACTTACACACCCTTCAAAAGCAACATGACAATAGTTCCCCCCAAAAGATACAAACCAACTATGTTTAAGCCCAAATAAAGTGTGAAGAGTGTGACTTTAATGTGCACTGTGTAGTTCAGGAGAAGAAATTCAAACTGAGAATTTTAATATTTACAATATTAATCAAGTAATATTACAAACTCACATATATTTATTAAATTAAAGTGAATAAACAAACTGTTCTCAGGAAAACAAGTATAAAGTATAAAAACAGTATAAAATTACGTGTCCTGTTTATTCAGATTGTTTAAGCAGAAAGAATCAGTCTGTGACAAATTTTCTCTTCTCATTAAAATTACTTAAACAAAACAACAGAGAGCACCTTTAAGCTAAGAAACGAGATTTAACATGTCTCAGTTTGTTCATAAAACCCATTTATGTTGCTTCAGAGCTTCAAGATGGATCCCTGAGAATAGTTCCTCAACACAGCTAGAAATACAGAGAGCAGTGGTGGCCTCCCTCTCCTGTACAATTATTCTCAAACATCAGAGTTTCCTCGACTGTCTGAAGAACCACACGAGTTATTCAACACATCAGGTTCAATGTGTAAATCATTCATACAGGTGAAATGTAAAGGTATGGATTATATCACATACATCAGGACACATAGTGTAGAACTTTGAACTGAAGGGAACATCATTTAAAAAACCCCACAGAAAATGAACATTGTTTATAAAAACAATTAACACTAGGGGGCGACAAAGATCCATATAAAAGTTCTTAACACAGGACAAGATGTTAAGTTTTAAATACTTTTTGTTTTTGAGTGTTAATTGAACAAATGTGTTTGAACTGGTTGCTATAACCAGAAGTTTCTGTAAAATTACATTGTTGGCAATTAGACATAATAATAATAATAATAATAATAATAATAATAATGATAATGAGCTTTATTGTGACATCATGTGGGTTTTTCTCTTATGTTATTTTCAAGGGGACCAAACAAAAACCTTCACTTGTAGCTCAACTTTATGGATCTTAAGCCTTCACTTTAGTTAAAAACTGTTTTCAGACACACGACAAGATCGATAAAGTAGCACAAAGACAAACAGAGCAATCAACAAGTTCAAAATGTTTCATTCTTTAAAAAGTGAACACAATAAAAAGTATAAGTATAAAGTAAATTGTTGATTTCAACATGTTTACATGTAAAAGTACTTAAAGGGATATTCCGGTGTAAGTATAATCCATGGTCTAACACACCGTGACACCGAGTAAGACTCCCCCTCGAGAGGTCAAGTTAGCTGACCGCTAGCTTAGCTAGTTTTAGCAAAATCAGAAAAGGCCGCACGATAACAATACACTGCAGCTTATGTCTCCAACTAGAAACTGCCATCAAAAAGCCACAATTAATGGTGAGAACAGCACCAAACTTCAGCAACAGTACATGTACAGTCCCAGCACACAGTACGAAGCATCAAACATCTGCTAGCTTTGCCGGATTTGTATTAAAAACACAGCACAACTCACCCTCTCCTCCAGCAGCCTGCCTGTGTGGGGAAGCCCTGACGAGTCGATTACCGAGTGCGGTAGATTTCCGCAGCTCAAGGATGAAAATGTCTGATTATTACTCCATGGAATGCTCAGTTCTTATTATCGAGAGCTGACAGGGAAAATAACGGAAGTAATCGAGTAATAATCACACATTTTCATAAGAACTGAGCATTCCAGGGAGTAATAATCTGGCAAAGCTAGCAGATGTTTGATGTTTCGTACTGTGTGCTGGGACTGTACATGTACTGTTGCTGAAGTTTGGTGCTGTTCTCACCATTAATTGTGGCTTTTTGATGGCGGTTTCTAGTTGGAGGCGTAAGTGGCAGTGTATTGTTATTGTGCGGTCTTTTCTGAGGTTGCTAAAACTAGCTAAGCTAGTGGTCAGCTAACTTGATCTCTCGAGGGGGAGTCTTACTCGGTGTCAAGGTGTGTTAGACCATGGATTAAACTTACACCGGAATATCCCTTTAATATAAATCTGCACTGACAATTCATTAACATTAATGTGAATGTTGCACCTGTTTAACACAACGACACAGAAAAAACATTAATGCATTTTACAAAAAAACAAAAGCAAGAAGAGAAAATGTGTCACAAAACTTTGTACTGAAACACAACAGTTCTCATTATTAGCATCATTAATTATTTCACTGGAGCGGCTGTGAGTTTTTTAATTTTACCTCCTTGTATTACTGCGTCTGCTGACACTGGAATGATGTTAAGGAGCTTTTCTGTTATATCGCCCTCCAGTGTGAAGCCAAAAGCCTTTGCCAGAAGTCGAGAGGCCACAACACACCTGTGCATCTCATCTCTGAAAAACGTGTCCAGGTGAGTCTCCTTCTTTGTGGCTTTTGTGATTCCTTCAATCTTAACTCTCTCACTCTGGCTGCCAGCACTTTGGACCTGTGTAAAGATTAACAGTCATGGTTCAGATGATGCTTAGTAACACCTTTAAAGTCACTGAAGTGATTTAACAGTTGCCAGCTCAGAAACTTTGCAGCGCGGAGGTCGTATCAAAGACCATCAGGGACATTGTTGGTGCCCAACAACCGAGGACAGACAAGGAACGTGTTGTGTTCTACCAGATATACAAAATTCTGAAGGTGTCTCACATTTAGATTCACAAAAGGCCTCTTGCTGCCACTCTCGCCAAACAGGAAGTCGGCCATTTTGTTGCCAGTTACCTCGTTGAGTATTAGTTTGATCAGCTTCACCTTGGGTTGGCTCTAGGGTTGTTCGGTATACCGGTACTAAATTGGTACCGGGGTACTGAGGAATTTAAAACGGTACTATACTGCACTTAGATGGGACCGGTACTTGCATTTTGCGCCGCCGGCAGCGGTGACGTCACCGCGTGAAGTCGCCCCATTGTAATTTGAGCCAAGGCGAGCAAGTGAGCAAGCCACAAACAAAGCAGTGCTTTTTTTAATTACTGTTACAGCGCGATCTGTCCATGTGCCGTGTCTGTGTGTGTGCCAGCGCTAGAGAGACGGGCCGTCACAGGCTCGTTAATTAATGGGTCGTTGATAAGTTTCGTTTTTACCGCGGACCACTGGCATGCATGCCTCTCTCTCTCTCTCTCTCTCTCTCTCTCTTTTTAACGGAACGATATTGCGTTGGTAGGGGGAAAAAAAAGCAGAATCAATTTGTGGCTTGGTCTTGATTCTGTGGCGCTGATAACAATTTCTCCCAAAAATTACAAATGGTCAAAATAACAAAAAAAGATGCAGTGTTTTCAGACCTCAAATAATGCAAAGAAAACAAGTTGGTATTAATTTTTAAACAGACCACTAATGTTTTAACTTGGGAAGAGTTCAGATTAATATCGATGGTTTCAATTTTAATCCTGCAACAGCAGTGATTGTTTAATGATTCACTGATTATTTACTAATGCATATGTTATAGTTCTAAGATTTTCTATTAAAATAAAGTCAATAATTACATTTTTTGTGTTCTCTTTTTATTTGGGAAAGTACCGAAAAGTATCGAAAAACATGTTGGTATCGTGACAACACTAGTTGGCTCACTGTAAACACTTTAACAATGTAAAGTTATTAAACTTTTGTGTTGGCTGTGGGGTGAATTATGATTTTTCACTATGAAACAGGACGCTGTTGCAACTTAAATAAACAATGTTGATTCTAATCCACCCCAAATTTGATGGGGTGATGATGAGAATCCCAGCCTGAGGACAGTCAATTCAGTGTCGTAGTAGTTGCGGTGTGCCTGAGGCTGCTTTAAGCTTTAATGTTTTGTTTTTTGCTAACTCTTCATGCAGATGTGCCTCATTCCTACCACATAAACAACAAACAGCTGACTTGAGACTGCAGAGGGCAGCAGGTCACTGCAGCTACCTTCTGAATTTTGGTGGATCCAGTTGAGTTCAGTGAGATTATGTCATGGTACCGGTTGATCTTCATGTTTGTAGCCCGGATGACATCACCGACTGATAATCCTTTGCACTGCTTGGTGTCTTCACCCCACATGCAGATGCTGATGGAATCAGAGTCGTCTCGTATCTCGAAACACTGCCTCTTCCGTTTGTTCTTCCCTGTAGCTGGTTCGATAGGATCAATCTGAACAAACCAACAACATGTGTTTTAAACAACAAGCAGCTGGAGGCTAAAATCTGAGCATGCAGAACGCTGAGTTCTCCAGTTTTAACTCACCTTTGTAATGGTTCCTTTAATAGTCACGTATCTGTCAGTAGATAATTTGGCATCAACAATGGAGTTATCTGGACTCTTGGGATAAATTAGCTCCCGAGCTTCCATCTCCAGCTTTTCTGGAACTTGAACAGGTTTCGTCTGTGAGAATTTACTCTGTGAGTTAAACTTAACAAACCCATTCTCGTCTTTCGTTAGCTGTCTGAACATGTAGGTCTTCTCTTCCATGATTTCTTTATAGAACGGTTTTCCATACACCATCAATTTAATGCTGGCCGTCTCATCGGCGACTGCCAGATTAAAATAAAACTCTTTTACATTGTCTTTTGTTTGGTAATTGCGCATATCAGATTTCTGAACAACTTTCCCAACAATGATGTCAGTGTCAAGAAGTACACTGCTGGATTTCAGCTCACGGATGGATGTCTTCTGCATACAAACAAGAGACAGAGTCTTAAATAAACATCAATACAAACATTAAGTTTGTGAGCAGGGAAAGAAAATTCAAAGAAAACCACTTACCCAAGGATCAGTGTTCGTCTCCTGGAAAACAAACGTTTCATTGATGCTCAGTTCTCAATAAGGTGGAAACAAACATGATAACTGAACTTTATATTTTACAAACGTGCTATGCCTGTATAATTCTCATCATTCCTCATGTTCAGCTACAGTCAAAGGCATCGTGTGTTTGAAATATTTAGATATTAAATCTTCTATATATGCTGCATGCAAGGGGACTAATTCAGCAATAAACAGGTTCATTTAAAATCTCCTACCTTGACAGGTTGGCTGCTCTTCTCTTGATCTGTTAATGAGTAACAAATATCAGTCAGTATTTCTGGGTGAATTTCTGAATCAGCATGTGAGGCAGGAGCGTAATAAAGCTGAGCTAAAATCAACTTTTATACGCTACAGCCTCACATGCTAATTCAGAAAACTGGTTTGTTAACGAGCTGGTCGTCTGACTGCTCGTGTTCTCAGATCTCAGATATTAACTTGGATACTTTTTTTTTTCTTGTCAAAATTATGGATAAAGCTACAAAAGTGAGACCCAGGTTGGTATAAATCAGAGTTTTCTATTGTTAAATATCTAAGAAATGACACAAACAAGTGTAAAGAGACGTGGGACCAGATCTTACATCTGGTGACACCTTCGTACCTTCTGCAGGCTTTTCTTTCTTCTCCACTGGATCACATTTCCTCTTCTTCCCTGAAAATAGAACATAAACTGTAAATGAAAACACAAACACAGATTGGATACTATACCAAAAATAGTTTCAGTAGAAATTACACTAAAACAAAGAAACGGAAAAGCTTCAACCAGCTTAGTTTCACTACAGTGTTGGTAATAGATGCAACTGAACAATGCTAAAATTCTCATCTCTTTAAATCCTCCCAGTGACATGTTTTACATCATCTGGTGGATTTTAAGGCCGTTGTATCAACCACAGATCGGCGGACGCAACGAGTACCGTCAGATTAAGAGAGAGAGCTGCCAGGTTGTCTCACCAAACTCTGATCAAACTGTCTAAACTAGGTTGTTCAAAAGATCTATAAACCAAGACTGTTCAGAGACTGTTTCTGTGGACATTTTAGCTTCGATGTTGTTTGTTACCAGCCAGCCGACTACGAAACAAAACCAAGCACCGTCATCCATCAGCGGAAGTGTTTTTTGGTCTGGTGCAGTGCATTCTGGTTGTTTTCTATCTTTGGAGCAGAATACCACAGCCCTTTATCTCTGTTCTCTTTGGTCATGACATGTCAGTTTCAAACACATTTGTGTCGTCTCTGCTGCAGAGACTGACCAGTTTTATATAGAGCCAGCAGTGAAATACTTCTCTGAGTGATGTGGTCTGTTAACCTACCTGCTGGAGGATTTTCTTCCTTCTCCACTGGATCACATTTTCTCTTCTTTCCTGTAAAATAGATTTGACACTAAATGTAGGTTAAGTTCCTGAGACACCTGCTGTCCACTCAGTGTCCATGCTTCACCCTGCAGCCAGATGTGTCTCTGCTAAATAAAACCTGAAGGGGGTGAATACTTAATCACTTATTTGGGGTTCAATATTTATATCTATTGTTTAGATACTGGTTCATATCTTGACATTAGAGTATTTCTACATCCTCCATTTGTGATCCAATGAAACATTAAAAAATTCCAATATTTAAAACTGTTATTATATGAACTCACCTTTTCTACCTTTTTCATTTTTGTTCCTCAGTTCTTCGACAAAGGGGCGCAACAGTTCCTGCATCTTAGAATCATTCCTTGGTATCTCTTTCATGATATCATGTATTTCAGAAATTGATTTATCATATCCGTAGTACTCAATGATTCTTTGGGCCATCGTTGCTTTAGATTTGCCTTTCTTCTTACTTTTGGTGATGTCCAAAAATTCCATCGTCTTTCTGTACTGTTCATTGTCCAGCTCCTCCAGGACTTTAGTCAGAGTTGTTTTCCACTCTTTCTCTGAAGTATCCGACATCTCTGTCACACAGAAACATGAGAGAACAGAAACATGAGAGACCGTTCCTGCTGTTTTTTGTGATGTGATGTGAACACCCTAAAATTAAAGATGGAGGTTATCACATTGTCGTGTCGTCTTGATTTATTCTCAACAGTCGGCTGTATTTACTGTACACACATGTTGTGCTGTTGCTCTGACCGTAAATGTGTGCAGAAGCAAGTACTTGGGTAAATGTATTTAGTTAAAAGTTACACTTAAGGTTTATTAATACTTCATTATGTCCTCATTACTTTTATATCTTTTCCCTTGTTGTGAGAGCCAAAAAAGAAAGTCAAAAAACAAGTCAGCACCAGCGATGACTACCAGACCTGTGACTGTTGTACACGAGACAAGACAAGAGACACTAACAATAAACCGTCTGCACCTTCAACCTTTTATACGATCTTAGTCCAGCTAACAGCTAACAGGGAGCTAGCATCAGCCACCATTAAAACAGGAAAACAAAGAGAACAAACAAATCCTCCTCTCACAGTCTGTTCGATGTTCAGCACTAATATTTGTTTTGTCATCAAAGTTATAAAGGTTTTATCTCTCAGTGGATTCATTTTTCAAAAGAAACGCGACATATATAAATACTTAGAAAAGTCTTTATTAATAATTCATACTCACTTTTATTAATAAGTTGTTTGCATCGGAGACCTGAAGGCTGTGGTCTTTCAGTGGCGGGAAGAGGAAATAAGGCACATACCAAATTAAATCATGTGTCACCGACCCGCCTGCCGCTCTGGTTATCTACTATACATTTAAAAATATAAATGACGAGAGTTTCTCATCACCATAGATTTGATTTTAATCCAACTATGATGGTTTATCGTCATTACTTCCAGTTCACGGTTCACAGGTCACCCCTCCAGTAAGAAATGGTTCGGCCCGCTCGTTCCCGCCCAGAATCCGGGCTGAGCCAACTCAACAGAAGTGGTTTGACTTAAATCACAGATCCGCAGGGCATCAACAGAGACCATTTACAACAGTATAAAACTATCTTAAACTCATTTATAACTAATAAAAGTGTGACTTGTGGAGGAGGGGAGCTGCAGGATAGAACAGAAAGTCTTTATTATCATTGTACAGAATAAAACAACAGTACCAGGATTAGTATCTGATCGGTGCAGCAAGGAAACATACAATATGAATAAGTATACAAATATAATACGGATGTAAAGTGTAAAAACTGCCAAAAAAACAAACCTATTTTTAATCCGACGGCCAATAAGAGATCAATTTAAAACTGGGCTATTTTGGCTCTGATGCAACCGCGCCTCTCTGCTGTCACTACGCTGCCTCCAGCATTGTCCCACCCACAGCAGCATCTGATTGGTTACACGCAGAGCCATGGCACAGGTAACAGCCAATCAGCAGTGAAAGCCGTGCATGCACAGTGCTCACACACACACACACACACACACACACGGCGGCGAGGAGAAAAAGTTTTGCCACCATGTAAAATGACATTCAAAGCCCGGCGCTGTTCCTGGGGGCTTGGTTTCGAAGGTAAGATAAGGCAGCAGACTCTATTACACTTGTAATAAACATCCCAGTCCTCTACAGCTCACAGCTGCTAGTAACATTACCGTGAGCCCATTAACGTTATATAAACATAAGCGGCAGCTCTGCTTGCTCGCAGTCTCCCTCCAGCCGTGCCTGTTAATCACTCGAAACAAGGTTGCTGATAATATCGATATGGAAATAGTCCGTGATAGTAGAAGTCTCTGTATGAGTGAGAGAGTAAAAACCTAATAAACTCAATTCAGTCCAGTTTTATTGCAGGGAAGCACGTTGAGGTGAAGGCTGATTAGCTTTTGGCGTAACGTTAACGTTAGCCCACCGGTCCGCTTTCTCCTTCTCTGGCTCGAGACGCTCAGCAGACTGTAGCGAAACTCTACAACTCACGACTGCTAACGTTACTGTGAGGCCCGATACGTTACTGTGAGGCTCGGTACGTTACTGTGAGGCCCAACACGTTACTGTGAGGCCCAACACGTTGCTGTGAGGACCAACACGTTACTGTGAGGACCAACACGTTACTGTGAGGACCAACACGTTACTGTGAGGACCAATACGTTACCGGCAGCTGTCTGTTCCTGTGATCAACACTGATTATTAAAGTGAAGATGCCGTAGGCTATTTGGTGTTTTTAACGGTTTAATCACTTGAAACAAGGTTGCTGATAATATTGATAGGGAAATAGTGATAAAAGTAAGAAGTGTGTGTGTGTGTGTGTGTGTGTAAGCCACATGAGAAGCTGCAGAAACTGACAGCAAAGCCCCTGCTGTCTGAGAGAAAACTGTAGGGCAAAAATGGCTGTTTAACTACCAAGTTATTTTACTTTACCTTTTTCTCTGATGATTGCGAGATCCCAAGCAGCAGAAAATGACATATTGTTAGATGAAGTGTGTCCTGAAGCTGTCTTTGACAGTTTCTTGTAGAGAGGAGCAGGACACTGCTGTTGAAGACTTAAGACATAATGTAACTGCAACATAAAGCCTACATGAACTATTTATTTATTTGTTTAAATTTGAATTTACCTTTATAAGACATGCTGCTGAGCCTGGGAGCTCCCTGCACTTTTTGTTAGAATTTTACAACAAAGATGTCTATTGTCTAAGATTTAAAAAAAAAAAAAAAAAACCTTTAACATGTTGCAAATTGGATAAGCTGTTTAAAGGCATTCAAACGAAGTTAAGTGTTGGAATTTTTGGTTTATTCAAATTTTTGACACCAATATTTTCCCTTTTACTGCAAATGAATATCTATCTCTATCTCGGTCAATCTCTATTTCTTTCACTCACCTTTTCAGGTCTGCAGCTCTTCTGTTGACCTTTAAGAGAAGAAACAAACGTCGTTGTGTTGATGGTCTTCAGGTGAAACTGTTTCTGTGTGTCATGTTTAATTTGAAAGATTTTGGTGTTCAGCTGATTAGTCATGTTGTTCATTTGTCAATTTTGCAGATTACAGAACAGACTGCAGGTAATACTACTGTGAAAACTACTTTATTCTCAGAATGACGGCCTTCTGTCCTCAGTGTGTCCTTAATACTCTGTCACAGTAACACTGAACACACTCATGATGTGTTCACTGCCCTGTCAGAGTGTTTGATTTCTGAAGTGGTTCAGTGTGTTTTGATTCACCAGCTGCAGCTTTTTGCTTCATGTCCACTGATCTTGAGGCAGCTGCAGCTTTGCTCGCCGCCTCTGAAAAATCTGTTTTAAAAGGTTAAATACAGTAATTGAAAGTGTCTGATATGTCAAGTCTAAATAAAATATAGTCTGCACTTTTAGCGTTAAGTTTCTGGACCTGATGATACAAACTCACCCTTTTTTTTTCTGCTGCTGTTTCTTCAGTTTGTCCACAAAGGGCTGCAGCAGGTCCTGGACTGCAGCGTCCATCCTCAGTATCTGCTTCATTGCTTTTTTTATCACAGTGATGGACCCTTCAGTCCCGAAGTACTGGATGATAATCCGAGGGATCTCCTCTCTCACTTTACCACTCGTCACACCCTGAGGGATTTTGTCCAGATCGAACAGCATCTTCTTGAACTGTGACTCGGTCAGTTCCTCCAGGATGGAGGTCAAGGCTGTCTTTCAGGTCTTTTGTTCTTCGGTTTCCTCGGAGCGTTTTTCTATTTATGGCGGGAAGATTTTGTTGTCTTCCGGGATGGACGACAGGTAACAGACTCCAACTTAAAATATCTCACCGACATGTTTGCAGCTCTCTTTATCTTGATTATATATTTTTTAATAATTGAACAGATTTTTAATCATCAAACATTTAGTTTTTCTACCTATGATACACTACATTTAAAATGGAGGTGAAGTGTTTTTTATACAGAATGGCCCATTGTATACACTATAAAAGAGCCACACAGGGCTCCTTATATATTTTATTTACATTACTGAATTATTTTTACTGATGCATTCACATGTATGCAGGCAGCAGCATGTGAATGTTGTGGCTCGTCTCTTTTCTTTCCCTTTATTTCATACAGAACAGTCACAGTGAAGAGAACGACCCGCTCTAATGACGACAGATGGATGAAAGGGAATGTCATTTTAAAAAAACATATTTAAAATTCATCATACAGATGTAAAAAAATACAACTACAAACAAACTTACACACCCTTCAAAAGCAACATGACAATAGTTCCCCCAAAAAATTCAGGAGAAGAATTCAAATTGAGAATTTTAATATTTACAATATTAATCAGGTAATATTACAAACTCACATATATTTATTAAATTAAAGTGAATAAACAAACTGTTCTCAGGAAAACAAGTATAAAGTATAAAAACAGTATAAAATTACGTGTCCTGTTTATTTAGATTGTTTAAGCAGAAAGAATCGGTCTGTGACAAATTTTCTCTTCTCATTAAAATCACTTAAACAAAACACCAGAGAGCACCTTTAAGCTAAGAAACAAGAGATTTAACGTGTCTCAATTTTTTTTTTATAAAACCCATTTGTGTTGCTTCAGAGCTTCAAGATGGATCCCTGAGAATAGTTCCTCAACACAGCTAGAAATACAGAGAGCAGTGGTGGCCTCCCTCTCCTGTACAATTATTCTCAAACATCAGAGTTTCCTCGACTGTCTGAAGAACCACACGAGTTATTCAACGCATCAGGTTCAATGTGTAAATCATTCATACAGGTGAAATGTAAAGGTATGGATTATATCACATACATCAGGACACATAGTGTAGAACTTTGAACTGAAGGGAACATCAATTGAAAAAACCCCAAAGAAAATGAACATTGTTTATAAAAACAATTAACACTAGGGGGCGACAAAGATCCGTACAGAAATTTTTAACACGGGACAAGATGTTTGTTTTAAATGCTTTTATAAGCCATTATAATAAGAAGAAGATTAATCATGATATCATGTGGGTTTTTCTCTAATGTGTTATTTTCAAGGGGACCAAACAAAAACCTTCACTTGTAGCTCAACTTTATGGATCTTAAGCCTTCACTTTAGTTAAAAACTGTTTTCAGACACACGACAAGATCGATAAAGTAGCACAAAGACAAACAGAGCAATCAACAAGTTCAAAATGTTTCATTCTTTAAAAAGTGAACACAATAAAAAGTATAAGTATAAAGTAAATTGTTGATTTCAACATGTTTACATGTAAAAGTACTTAAAGGGATATTCCGGTGTAAGTATAATCCATGGTCTAACACACCGTGACACCGAGTAAGACTCCCCCTCGAGAGGTCAAGTTAGCTGACCGCTAGCTTAGCTAGTTTTAGCAAAATCAGAAAAGGCCGCACGATAACAATACACTGCAGCTTATGTCTCCAACTAGAAACTGCCATCAAAAAGCCACAATTAATGGTGAGAACAGCACCAAACTTCAGCAACAGTACATGTACAGTCCCAGCACACAGTACGAAGCATCAAACATCTGCTAGCTTTGCCGGATTTGTATTAAAAACACAGCACAACTCACCCTCTCCTCCAGCAGCCTGCCTGTGTGGGGAAGCCCTGACGAGTCGATTACCGAGTGCGGTAGATTTCCGCAGCTCAAGGATGAAAATGTCTGATTATTACTCCATGGAATGCTCAGTTCTTATTATCGAGAGCTGACAGGGAAAATAACGGAAGTAATCGAGTAATAATCACACATTTTCATAAGAACTGAGCATTCCAGGGAGTAATAATCTGGCAAAGCTAGCAGATGTTTGATGTTTCGTACTGTGTGCTGGGACTGTACATGTACTGTTGCTGAAGTTTGGTGCTGTTCTCACCATTAATTGTGGCTTTTTGATGGCGGTTTCTAGTTGGAGGCGTAAGTGGCAGTGTATTGTTATTGTGCGGTCTTTTCTGAGGTTGCTAAAACTAGCTAAGCTAGTGGTCAGCTAACTTGATCTCTCGAGGGGGAGTCTTACTCGGTGTCAAGGTGTGTTAGACCATGGATTAAACTTACACCGGAATATCCCTTTAATATAAATCTGCACTGACAATTCATTAACATTAATGTGAATGTTGCACCCGTTTAACACAACGACACAGAAAAAACATTAATGCATTTTACAAAAAAACAAAAGCAAGAAGAGAAAATGTGTCACAAAACTTTGTACTGAAACACAACAGTTCTCATTATTAGCATCATTAATTATTTCACTGGAGCGGCTGTGAGTTTTTTAATTTTACCTCCTTGTATTACTGCGTCTGCTGACACTGGAATGATGTTAAGGAGCTTTTCTGTTATATCGCCCTCCAGTGTGAAGCCAAAAGCCTTTGCCAGAAGTCGAGAGGCCACAACACACCTGTGCATCTCATCTCTGAAAAACGCATCCAGGTGAGTCTTCTTCTCTGTGGCTTCTGTGATTCCTTCAATCTTAACTCTCTCACTCTGGCTGTCAGCACTTTGGACCTGTGTAAAGATTAACAGTCGTGGTTCAGACGATGCTTAGTAACACCTTTAAAGTCACTGAAGTGATTTAACAGTTGCCAGCTCAGAAACTTTGCAGCGAGGAGGTCGTATCAAAGACCATCAGGGACATTGTTGGTGCCCAACAACTGAGGACAGACGAGGAACATGTTGTGTTCTTCCATTGCAACACATTTTTACGGGCTTAGGATACACAAAAATCCCCAAAAATGACACACGTGTCAAAACCATTGCAATTTAAAAGATCTGATTATGGGTCCTATGATTGGGTGTGGCAAGATGGCTCAACGGCGTCCCACCGGAAAAATTTCACCGCAGTAACCACAACAGTACATTTCTACCAGGCATACAAAATTCTGAAGGTGCACTCTCATCAAACAGGAAGTCGGCCATTTTGTTGCCAGTTACCTTGTGGAGTATAAGTTTGATCAGGTTCACATTGGGTTGCCTCATTGTAAACACTTTAATAATGTAAAGTTATTTAACTTTGGTGTTGGCTGTGTGTTGAATTATGATTTTTCACTATGAAACAGGATGTTGTTGCAACTTAAATACACAATGTTGATTCTAATCCACCACAAATTTGATGGGGTGATGATGAGAATCCCAGCCTGAGAACAGCTACGTGTCACCTAAGTGTCGTAGTAGTTGCGGTGTGCCTGAGGCTGCTTTAAGCTTTAATGTTTTGTTTTTGCTAACTCTTCATGTAGATGTGCCTCATTCCTCCCACATAAACAGCAAATAGCTGACTTGAGACTGCAGAGAGCAGCAGGTCACTGCAGCTACCTTCTGAATTTTGGTGAATCCAGTTGAGTTCAGTGAGATGAGGTCATAGTACCGGTTGATCTTCATGTTGTTAGCCTGGATGACATCACCGACTGATAATCCTTTGCACTGCTTGGTGTCTTCACCCCACATGCAGATGCTGATGGAATCAGAGTCGTCTCGTATCTCAAAACGCTGCCTCTTCCGTTTGTTCTTCCCTGTAGCTGGTTCAATCTGAACAAACCAACAACATGTGTTTTAAACAACAATGGAATAAAAAGACCAGTAAGTTTTTCACAGGTTAAAAAACAATTTGTTCGGTAAAGATGTGGCTCCATTAGTGCTGCACTGAATGTTTTCACCAGTCTGACTTTCAGATCAGGTATCATGTAAATCAACAACCTTGTCTTAGTTTCACTTAAAATAAGAAAAAGGCTGGTCTGTGTCTCATCTGTTCATTCGAAGCTACTGTACACGACCTGCTGAACAGCAAACTGCAGACAGACACAGAACGAGATGAGCTGGTGAACATAGAGGAGCGTTTAGAGGCAGATGTTTCCCTCAGCAGCAGCTGGAGGCTAAAATCTGAGCATGCAGAACACTGAGTTCTCCAGTTTTAACTCACCTTTGTAATGGTTCCTGTAACAGTCACACGGCTGTCAGCAGATTTTTTGGCATCAGCAATGGAGTAAGCTGGACTCTTGGGATAAATTAGCTCCAGAGCTTCCATCTCCAGCTCGTCGGGAACTTGAACAGGTTTCGTCTGTGAGAATTTACTCCGTGAGCAAAACTTAACAAACCCATTCTCGTCTTTCGTTAGCTGTCTGAACATGTAGGTCTTCCCTTCCATGATTTCTTTATAGAACGGTTTTCCATACACCATCAATTTAATGCTGGCCGTCTCATCGGCGACTGCCAGATAAAAAAAATACTTTACATTGTCTTTTGTTTGGTAATTGCGCATATCAGATTTCTGAACAACTTTCCCAACAATGATGTCAGTGTCAAGAAGTACACTGCTGGAGTTCAGCTCACGGATGGATTTCTTCTGCATACAAACAAGAGACAGAGTCTTAAATAAACATCAATACAAACATTAAGGTTGTGAGCAGGGAAAGAAAATTCAAAGAAAACCACTTACCCAACGATCAGTGTTCGTCTCCTGGAAAACAAACGTTTCATTGATGTTCAGTTCTCAATAAGGTGGAAACAAACATGATAACTGAACTTTATATTTTACAAACGTGCTATGCCTGTATAATTCTCATCATTACTTGGTTTCAGCTACAGTCAGAGGCATCGTGTGTTTGAAATATTTAGATATTATATCTTTTATATATGCTGCATGCAAGGGGATTAATTCAGCAATAAACTAACAGGTTCATTTAAAATCTCCTACCTTGACAGGTTGGCTGCTCTTCTCTTGATCTGTTAATGAGTAACAAACATCAGTCAGTATTTCTGGGTGAATTTCTGAATCAGCATGTGAGGCAGGAGCGTATTACAGCTAGGGATGTTAACCGATGACCGTTTGACCGGTGGTTGACCGTATCAACGTTAACCGATTAATTTTGTCGGTTTAAAAAAAATAAAATAAAAAAAAAACATTTTTCGTTTATTTAATGTTCTTTTTAAGAATAGCTGTAGGCCAATGTTGTCTGTTATGTTTTAGGAGAACACCTGTCTTTGTGAAAAATAAAAAATAATTATACTTGGTTTGGTTTCACACGGGTTGCGTTTCCATCTAGAATTAGTATCTCATCAACGTGGGCGGGTCGTCATCAGTGACGTACTTATCCACGCGACACATAAACAGGGCTAGCTGTGGGCTACGCAAAACACAACAATGGAGGACTTGGAGGTGATGTTGCACTTGCTGCTCAGTCTGTGGATTGTGGTGACATATACAGCTAAAGAGAAGTGCGAGAGAAGGCTGCAGGCGTTTAGGCAAAACATGCTTGAAGACGACGAGAGAATTTCGGATTTAGCGGTAACGGTAGTGGGTGTCAGGCTCGGACGTCGCGCTCGTCATGAGTTGTCAAGTGGCGTCACTCTCTGTCCAATCAGTGGCCGGCTGCCAGCTTACGTCACACAGAAGTATCAGCTCAGCTCGGTTGGAACTTATACGGAGGTGATACTAAAAAAGTAGCACTTTAGCAGGTACCAGGTACCAGATTTCAGTAATGGGAACGCAAAAAAGGCGAGCTAAGTCGAGGCGAGGTGAGCTGGTACTGTTTTGATCTGATCGGTTAACCGGTTTCAACCGGTTAATGAGGGTCGGTGGTCGGTCAAGAATATTTTTAATTTTCGCCATCCCTAATTACAGCTGAGCTGAAATCAACTTTTATACGCTACAGCTTCACTTGCTGATTCAGAAAGCTGGTTTGTTAACGACTTGGCTGGTCGTCTGACTGCTTGTGTTCTCGGATCTCAGATATTAACTTGAATACTTTTTTTTTTCTTGTAGAAATTA
>CM077795.1:22008150-22172511 GCA_039737535.1 Lagodon rhomboides
TACAGTGTTGGTAATAGATGCAACTGAACAATGCTAAAATTCTCATCTCTTTAAATCCTCCCAGTGACATGTTTTACATCATCTGGTGGATTTTAAGGCCGTTGTATCAACCACAGATCGGCGGACGCAACGAGTACCGTCAGATCTAGAGAGAGAGCTGCCAGGTTGTCTCACCAAACTCTGATCAAACTGTCTAAACTAGGTTGTTCAAAAGATCTATAAACCAAGACTGTTCAGAGACTGTTTCTGTGGACATTTTAGCTTCGATGTTGTTTGTTACCAGCCAGCCGACTACGAAACAAAACCAAGCACCGTCATCCATCAGCAGAAGTGTATTTTGGTTTGGCGCAGTGCATTCTGGTTGTTTTCTATCTTTGGAGCAGAATACCACAGCCCTTTATCTCTGTTCTCTGGTGTTTCAAACACATTTGTGTCTCTCTGCTGCAGAGACGGACCAGTTTTATATAGAGCCAGCAGTGAAATACTTCTCTGAGTGATGTGGTCTGTTAACCTACCTGCCGGAGGATTTTCGTCCTTCTCCACTGGATCACATTTTCTCTTCACTCCTGTAAAATAGATTTGACACTAAATGTAAGTCAAGTTCCTGAGACACCTGCTGTCCACTCAGTGTCCGTGCTTCACCCTGACAGTGTGAACAGTTTAATAGGTTCACAGCTGCTGAACCTGCAGCCAGAGGTGTCTCTGCTAAATAAAACGTGAAGGGGGTGAATACTTAATCACTTATTTGGGGTTCAATATTTATATCTATTGTTTAGATATTGGTATACATCTTGACATAAGGGTATTTCTACATCCTCCATCTGTGATCCAATGAAACATTTAAAAAGTCCAATATTTCAAAACTCTTATTATATGAACTCACCTTTTCCCTCTTTTTCATTTTTGTTCCTCAGTTCTTCAACAAAGGGGCGCAACAGTTCCTGCATCTTAGGATCCTTCCTTGGTATCTCTTTCATGATTTCATCTATTACAGAAATTGATTCATCATGTCCGTAGTGCTCAATGATTTTTTGGGCCATCGTTGCTTTAGATTTGCCTTTCTTCTGACTGTTTGGGATTTTGTCCAAATATTCCGTCGTCTTTTTGTACTGTTCATTGTTCAGCTCCTCCAGGACTTTAGTCAGAGTTGTTTTCCACTTCTTCTCTGAAGTATCCGACATCTCTGTCACACAGAAACATGAGAGAACAGAAACATGAGAGACAGTTCCTGCTGTTTTTTCGGATGTGATGTGAACACCCTTAAATTAAAGATGGACGTTATCACATCCTTGTCGTCTTGATTTATTTCACAGTGCTGCAGCACAGAGCTCAGCTAACAGTCGGCTGTATTTACAGTACACACATGTTGTGCTGTTGCTCTGACCTTAAATGTGTACTGAAGGAGGCTACAGTACTTGAGTAAATGTATTTAGTTAAAAGTTACAGTTAAGGTTTATTAATACTTCATTATGTCCTCATTACTTTTATATCTTTTGCCTTGTTGTGAGAGCTTAAAGTCAACAAACAAGTCAGCACGAGCGACGACTACCTGACCTGTGACTGTTGTACATGTACAAGTACAGGCGAGATCAGAGACACCAACAATAAACCGTCTGCTTCTTCAACCTTCTATACGATCAGTCCAGCTAACAGCAAACAGGGAGCTAGCATCAGCCACCATTAAACAGGAAAACAAAGAGAACAAACAAATTCTCCTCTCACTGTCTGTTCGATGTTCAGCGCTAATATTTGTTTTGTCATCAAAGTTATAAAGGTTTTATCTCACAGTGGATTCATTTTTCAAAAGAAACGCTTCCTAAATTAATACTTAGAATAGTCTTTATTAATAATTTATACTTACTTCATCAACAGGTTGTTTGCATCGGAGACCTAAAGGCTGTCGGTCTTTCAGTGGCGGGAACAGGAAACACGGCACATACCAACTTAAATCATTTGTCACCGACCCGCCTGCCGCTCTGGTTATCTATTATACATCTAAAAAATATAAATGACGAAAGTTTCTAATCACAAATTGATTTGATTTTAATCCAACTTTGATGGTTAATCGTCATTACATCCAGTTCACGGTTCACAGGTCACCCCTCCAGTAAGAAATGGTTCGGCCCGCTCGGTCCCGCCCAGAATCCGGGCTGAGCCAACTCAACAGAAGTGGTTTGAGTTTGAACACGGAGCCGCAGGGCATCAACAGAGACCTTTTACAACAGTATAAAATTATCTTAAACTCATTTATAACTAATAAAAGTTTGACTTTCAGAGGAGGGGAGCTGCAGGATAGAACAGAAAGTCTTTATTATCATTGTACAGAATAAAACAACAGTACCAGGATCAGTATCTGATCGGTGCAGCACAGGAAACATACAAATATGAATAAGTATACAAATATAATCCGGATGTAAGTGTAAAATATGCCACAGTAAGCAAACATACAGCTGACTGATAGGTAGAAAAACAGTAGAGTCCTAAAATGTCTCGTAATCAAGAGTAAGAAAATAATTAATAAACAAAATGTGTAGAATATGTATTATATGTAAACTGATGCACAGCAGTAAATGCATAATAAAAATAATTGCACAGCCTAGCGGTTATCACATGGTGGACGGAGTGAAACAGGTATTTTAAAGAAAGATCACAATTTTTATAACTGATATACTAAAAAGAAATTATGAGAATATGTTAATAATACACACATGATTATAACGTATTTAATCCGCCGTGTAAAACATAAAACAGAATGCAATCATTTCCTAATCCCTTTCCTCTGTTTTCAATAGAATAAAAGAGACAACAACATATTTCATATTTTTATATATTAATTGATTTTTGTATTTATCTGCTTATTTGGAGTTTGACGGCAGCAACTCAAACAACTAAGACTGAAAGTTGAGGAATTCTTTGTTTTGAATGAGCTACATTTTATTAACTATGAATGTCAGTTAACAGTACGTCTTCTGAGTACATTTACTTTAGTACCATTTTCTTCTACGTACCACTCCACTACATTTATTTGATAACTTAACAGATAGTGTTAGTTTATATAGAGACATGACGTCAGACTCCACGTACTGAACTTTAAAATCATCAAAAACTGCTCCCTGGTGAAACATTCAGTGTTTATTATGAACTTTATGAAGTTTATTGCTAGTTAAATTTTATACCTGACGTTAATTATTGAGACATTAAATCAAAAAACAGTTTTAATGTAACTAACAGGAGACTTCACACCAGTCTTCATTCAAATAAAGAACAATTTCTACAGTTCTAAAAATAAAGACGATTATCTCATAGTTTACATTCACACACACTTTATTGCAAAGGATCATCCACCATAATTTTTGTCACATTAAACATATTTCAGTTTGATCCACAGTATCATCAATAACACACAGCCTGAACACACTTTAATATTTGTATTTCTTCTGAAGGTTGTTTCTGGAGTCAACACCTTGACATGTTCGTTCAACAGGTACAAAATAAAGACTGACTCAGTTTACAGCGTCAAGGCATCACCTCCAGCCGACAACATGTTCAGTCAGCCGACAGAAAATCTAACATTTACTTTAATTTCTAATTTCCCCTTCAATTTAAATCTAATTCAGTTTTGAAATAACTGTGAAGTTTCAGGAGTTTTGAAGCCAAAGTGAATCAACAGTTGGTCGTTTTCATGAGAAAGGAATGATGCAACGTTTCATTCAACAACAACAACAACACACATCACAGCAGACGACAAACACATCGAGGATTTTATCTTTAAAATAAATAATTCAGGTGCTGCCTGACCACCATCACATCGCCCCAAACTGAGATTTACACGACTCTCCGGTGACCTCAGCTGCTGATCGGTCGGCTTTAAAAGAAACGTAAACTTTATGGACAGAAAACGACCTCCAGCTGCTGACGTCAGGTCCTCAGGGGGGTCAGAAGTCAGATCCAGGCTGATTATGTCACCATGTACTCCTGCCGTTTGTTGAGGCGGACCTGGCAGAGCGACACGGCGCCCACCGCCACGTAGATGCCTGCAGCAATGAAGCAGTTGATGCCGACCTGGTTGTAGAGACCGTAGATGTTCCCGGGAGGATTTTGACTGCAGGAGAGAAGAAGAGACGAGTTCCTGAAACTGTACGTCTGAAATCCTTCAGCTGAAGTCAGACACAGATTACTAATATGATGATTATGTTCTCAATTAATCATTCTGAATATAAAATAACAGAAAACAAGTTATAGTTTCCGACAGTCTTAAAACATCCGCTCAAAACTACTCAGTTATTCAGACAAAGAAAAGATTTCAATCTCTGTTTAAGAAGCTGGAGCCTTTCAACATTTTGTGTTGAGAACTGAGGTCAGCTGACATCTTTAACACAACAGTGATCCAAACAATATCCTGTTCAATCAGCTGCTCTGAAACTCAAAGATACAGCCTGACTGATATAATCAGCCAGTAGTGGCCTGGCTATGATGCAAAAAAAAAAAAAATGCCTTGGATATTTTATAAGTTATTAAACTCCCAGTGAAGTTTAATGCTGTTTAACTGTGAGATATCCAGCCTCTGTTTTGTATCTTTGTCACAACCGAAAATGCGTGGATGTTGGCCGATATATAAATATATTGGTATTTTTAACTTCCTCATATTAGCGTCAGCAACAGCAACAAAGTTCACGTCGACTCACTCGCCACGGATGTCCTCCTCAGTGAACGGGACGTCCTCGATCAGCACGGCCGACTTCGCGCTGAAGAAGATTCCCAACATCGCCTGGAAGAGAAGAGAGCAGAGAGGATCAACACGAGGCTTCAGGTTTCACTTCATATCAGCTGCTCGTGTTTGTACATTTGAAAAAAGCAGGTTCCATCTGGTGTTTTATAAAGAAGCTTCATATGTTTTAATCAATAAAATAATCATAATAACTTCCTCTGACCTCTTTACAGGTAAACACATCATCAATATTTAAGAACTTCTACTTCTCCGTGTTGATTTCAATGATCAGTATAACTTTATTGAGTTTTCTTTCAGAAACAAACCAACACACTGGTGGATGAGTTCAACATGTGAAAATGCAGCCTGATGAACAAATAATTCACATTTTATCCAAGATGGTCTCATGAGGTGCCGAGTGAAACAAGTTCTTAATAAGAAATGAAATCATTAAAATTAATCTGCAACAATTTTAATAATCAATGATAATATTTATGTAGTGCTTTTCATGATACTTTACAAGATTACATAAAAAACCATCATCAGACAAACTGCTGATGTCATTTTCATGTCTATGTTTTTGCCTTTATTCTACTTTAGTTATCGTTTATCTTTTATTTGTAGTTTTCTGGTTTATTGCGCTTGTTTCTGAGATAAAGTGGCTGCTGGGTTTAACACAGTCTGTCTGTATGCAGACAGAAAAGTGAAGGACTTTGGTTTCAGCCATGACAATTTATATGAAAAATTATAAATATATGAATTCATAACCAATCTAATCATTAGTTGCATCTCAACTGTACAGAAAACATCCTCCTTCACGTTTTCATTATGATCCGAGTGTTCATTTGTTCTGACTCACATCCCTAAAGTGGAAAAACCTGACTTCCTGTTCTGAAACATCACATGAGGCAGAATAAGAGTCACATGATCCAGTCAAGTAAAAACAGAAAATAACTGTATATGCTTTAATATTCGTGTCATCAGCTGATCACTTGATCAGGATGTAAGTCCTTCTGATCGATAACAACATGAGCCCTGTGTGTTTCAGTGACAGCTGTCAGGACTTTAACTACAAACACATCCCTGATAATACTGACAGGCTGTCATGTGTTCAGAGCCCCTTCACTTATCTGACTGAAACACCAGGCTGTAGTCGGCTCCATCACGTTAATTACACAGGCACATATGCTTAATTCAAGCTAATTGATCGTAGTATGCATGTATTGATTACTAGTGCAGTATTTTCTCATCGAACATACATTTAGCTTGGCCTACTTGGGCTCCGTCTATGTACCGGAGACGGGATTACTTTGAGACAGATGGTTGGTTTTGGACGTTTTGAACGTCTCCCGAACTGCAACGAACATATGAAATCACAGAAATGATTTTTGAAGAGATCTGTGGTTTATCTTTACAGAAGAAGTCAACGTCACCATGAACGGTTCGCTAGCTAACCAGTATAATTCCAGGAAATAGTCGGCTCCCCTGCCGGAGCTCCGTCTGTCTTACCAGCATGATGACGCCCCAGATACTTATCACGATCCCGCACGCGGCCATCTTCGGCCCGCAGAACAGCAGCGACGGCATGTCTGTGTTCGAACTTATCGATCGATCAGAAGAAGGATTTTATTTTTGATTCACTAAACTGAGAAATTATCCATCGAAGGACGAACGAGCCTCACGGTCAGCTGATCCTCATCACTCGGTTACACTCGGTGAAAGTCGACTATTATCGTGACACGCAGCGCAGCGACCAATGAAAACGTCCAACGCGATAGCCCCGCCTCTTCCTGTGAGACTGACCAATGGCGTTCAATCTTCAAACTCGCGCAGCGTTTCCTTTCTCCCGTCACCTTTGTTGCACGATATTTATATTTTCCTTCTGAATATGTTGAATATAAATAATCCCGAAGTGTTTCATGGTGTTTAAACGCACGCGGACCTTCCAAAGCTTCGTTTGTACAAATCTTACCGAGTTCTCTATGGAAGCCCGCTAACAATAGCGAGCTAGCTAACGTTACAGGAGCTAACTTTAGCTAGCAGCTAGCTGTGTGTTTTCGTGTTTTTGTTGAGTGAAGAACAAGTTTAAAAAAAGGGGCTTCGACTCTTTTACTAAAATGACGTCTGCGTCAGCGAAGGTGAGTTCTTACCTGGTCATCACCTAGTTATATAGACTCAGTTGTAAGTAAATCTTAACTGTTGGAGAGCAGGTCATACATCTGTACACAAAACTCCGTTTAAAAATCTGCTAATGTTAAGCATTTGCTTATAAATCAGATATGGACTTAGTGAAAAGTGCTTTAACTCTTTTCTCGTTAAAAAACCAAATGTCGTGGTAGATTCGGCATATAGTTAAAGCACCAAACATTTAATATGAAATAGAAATACAAACTTGATTAGTTGAACTAGCTAGCTGTGGTCTGATGTGTATACTATCATTTTTTATGTGGCTTGCTTATATTTATTTATTTATTTATTATATTTATTCTGTTTTTATGTGCTGTACAGTGTCCTTGGGTGATTTAAAAGGCGCTTATAAATAAAATGTGTTATCATTATCATAACACCATCAGATTATTCCTGCACAGATACAATGATAAAGTCACATCTGACTGTTGAGTGCCATCATTGTAACCTGCACTGTTGCTCTCATGAATCAAACCAACACATCGTCCTCTTCACTGCAGGTGGGAGAGATTTTCTCAGCAGCAGGAGCTGCTTTCACCAAGCTGGGAGAGCTAACCATGCAGCTGCACCCGGTGTCAGACTCCAGCCCTGCAGGGTGAGAGACACACACACACACACACACACACAGACACACACACACACACCTTTTATTCTTCAGTTTATTCATTAATTGTATATCTGACTGCATTGGAATCATTCTTATATAAGGTATCATTAAGCTTGACACTTTATCAGCATCTCTTTTTACGATATGTTTATCTACCATTTTATAAGATTATTAGATAAATTCCCTGCTGGAGATTACTGGTGTTGTGGGCAGGTGTACCTAATAATCAGGACACCGTGTGTTTGCTGAGACTAGTAGTTCACATTGTGATCGCAGTGTGATGATGATGCTGAAGAAATGTTCTTGTTGCAAAGTAATTCAGTCTTCAGTGATGACACAACATAGTTGAATTCAGTCAGTAACTAATGAGCTGAGCAGTGAAACAGAAACAGAAGCAGACGTCCTCTCTGTGTCTTCGTCCGCAGAGCCAAATGGACAGAGACAGAGATCGAGATGCTGCGTTTGGCAGTGCGTCGATTTGGAGACGACCTCAACAACATCAGCACTGTGATCAAAGAGCGCACCGTGTAAGTCTAAAAGGAGCAGTTTGTCTTCTGTTCATCATGTTTTATTAAGGTTTTTTTAACGAGTTTTCTGCAGATTTAAGGTGAAAATGCAGCGATGTCTTCAGCTCGGTTTGGTAAATCTCAGATGGTTTCTTGAACAACCTTCATATTAACAAATGGGTTAAATTTGAAACACATGCAGAGTGTTAAAGCGACCTCTGAACACTTTAGTAAAATGTATGATAATTGTATATTATTTAAGTTTTAAGTCTCTAATTAATGTAATCAATTTAATACATTAGTTGTTCGTTAAATAACCATAAAACTGGGGACAACCTTGTAACATTTGACCAGATCTGACCCTAGAAAATAACTTTGAGGAGAAATTCAGAGATTTAATACTAATTGGAAGACGAGTTATGTGCCAGGCTGTTTATTGGCTGGGAACAGTTGCCAGGCAACAAGCAATGACTCCAGGAAGTCTGGACCAAAAAACTCTTAAAATGTTGAATTGTTGTTTTCTTCAGTGAGCATCAGAGCTGCTGGTAGGTGGATCTTGTCACCGTTGGACAGAGCCAGGCTAGCTGTTTCCAGTCTTTATGCTAAGCTAACTGCTATCTAGCTAACTAGCTGCTGCTGTATTTACTGAACATGTGAGATTCAATCTGAACATCTAACTCAGCAAGAAAGACAAGAAGAAATACTGGACAAAACATTCAAACCCTCCGAGTACCTCAGTGTCGTGGGGTCGCCAGGTTTGATCTCTGCTCTCACCACAATCAGCTGACTACAGGACGGACTGCTGACTCACCTGTACCTGTACATCAGGTGTCCTCATGTTATCCAGGTGTCCTCATGTGTCCTCATGTGTCCTTCTGCAGAGCTCAGATAAAGAGTACGGTGAAGAGGAAGTTGTACGAGGACAGCAGAGTCCCCATTTCCTCTGAGTCCCCGAAGAAGACCGTCAAGAAAACCGCAGTTGCAATGGCGCCGGCGCAGACACCTGCCGCTCCCGCCATGATCGCCGTGTCGACTTCACAGGTTGTTGTGGCAACAGGCATGCAGAACAGCCCCTCACTGGCCCCGCCCATCAAGAAACAGAAGACGGCAGGTGAGAGACGACAGGAAGTGACATCTGTCAAATCAGATTTAGACATGATGATGACACTCTTCCTCCTCTTCCCCCTGCAGACGTGACGCTCAGCGCTCTCAACGACTCGGACGTGAACAGCGACCTGGTGGACATCGAAGGACTCGGCGACGGCTCGTCCAACAAGAAACTCAACTTCGACCAAGGTCAGTGTCTCTGAGGTTTACTGAAGGACGAGAGTCACAACTAACGATTCTTTTTTATTGTCTATTAATTGTTTATAAAAATGTCAGAAGTTTCCTAAAACCAACAACGACGTCCTTATCAGTGCAGATCTCTTTTTAGGTTTTTGTCCTTAACTCCTATTTCAGTCTCTAAAATAATTCAGATAAATAAATTAATGTGACCTTGATAAACTTCAGGAAATTTAATGTAAGTTTGTGTTTAAGGTTGTGACTCGTCCCGTCTGACAGTCCGCTGTGGTTAGTTTACTGCAGGTCTGATTTTCTGACTGAAACTCAGAGTAGAATGTAACTGAGTACATTTACTCAACTGCTGTACTTTACTTCAGATTTGAGGTACTTGTTAGAGTTGTCACAGTTTCAAACACCTCTGATACTTGTTCTTGACTCGAGTCTTTTCTTTTCTTACTTCACGACATCAAGGGAAATACTTTTACTCCATTACATTTATCTGACAGCTTTAGTTACTTTACAAGTTCAGATTTTTACACACAAAATAAATGAAGTTAATATAAAATGTTTTGTTGAACATTAAACTTCCAGACAGTTTGTACAGATACAGCAGAATCAATAAGTAGATTAATCTGTTGATTGACAGAAAAGTAATTTTTTCTGTTTTCCCCTCAAATTATTAAATTTAAAAAAATATATTTTTCCTCCTTATTGAGTACTTTTACTTTAATGAGTACTTTCGGAGAGATGACGTCATTGTTAGTTGATTCCTGTGCTGGTGTCTCACATGACTCCAGTAAACGCTGACACGTTAACAACCTGCCACTCGTGCCCTGAATTAGCTCATCAGTTCTGGTGCAGCTCAGAAGCTGCTCACTATCCTGACAAGTAACCAAGTAAATAAATACATCCATGAGAGGACTGAGCCTCCTGCTCTCAGGCTCCGTCACAGTGCGAGTCTGAACGTGGACATCGTCTCGATCCTGATCGTGTCTCCTGTTTCCTCAGAGAGCCTGAACCTGGACTCCAGCCTCATCATGAACTCCAGTGACCTCCCCCTCCTGTCCCGCTGACCTTTGGCCTCCAGATCATCCCGCGGCTTCACGTCGAGCCGCCTCTCCAACATGTACTTTTTATAAAGCCTCTGTTACCCTTCTGTCACCTGAAGCTCATCTGTTCGTCATCACACACGAGTCTCTGCCTCCAACAAATTCAAAACAGGTTAACTTTCTTTTTAAAGAACATGATGAGCTTCAGGTCAGGATTTAGTTTGTTGCTTTTTGTTTAGCAGAATCATGTTTTCATCAGATTTTAGTTTCTGAGTTCTGAAACGTTTTTAGAAATCAGACAAAAAGGAGAAACATCAGTCAGTTTTTTACGTCCTGTGTTTATGGTGCAGAATAATCTGCTTTAAAGACGCTTTAATATGAAGAAACAGCGTGTCAGGAGAAAGACGAGCCGATGAACTGTTCACTTTAATTAGTCGTTTGTGTTCAAAGTACTTATTTCATCTTTAAACTAATAATTGATCCCTCGTTTTAATTATCGTGCTTCGATATGAAGCCTCGCTCTCATCACGTGTCACCACCTGAACATTTGAGACACAGCTTCTGTTTTTATAAAAAACTAAAAAGATTTCTCTCCAGACTCCTGAATGACTCTTTGAACCGTCTGGATATAAAATAATAAATACTCCGTCAGCTGATCAACTAAAGTGTTTGAATCAGACGTCGGCACCATCTGAAGTTTTCGGTGTGTCAGTGAACTTTTACTGACCGAACAGGAAACAATATAAAACAAAAACACAATATCGACGCAGTGTTTGTAACGTCGGCTAAATTATTGTTATTTTAGCTGATATCGGATCTGTCAGTATCAGCCTCTGTGTCGTCAATATCAGCCGATAAGAAAAGATGTCAGATGTCAGCTGATGTATTAAGATCAGACGTTTACTCCCTGATATCGGCATCGACCCCGAAGACGGCGTTTCAGCCGGGCGCTAGAAAAATTAAAGGTTTAAAGAGTCTTTGAGGATTGTGAAGTGTAAACGAAGGGGAAACATTTTATGGAAATTTGGAAGTTTAGTGCGATGACTTGAATGTGACAGAAACACAGGAGAGGCACAGAACAGTCGGTTATCATGTGAAATGTTGTGTTTGACAGACAGAAGGTAAATTTTCTCCACATATCAACCTGTTGAAGGCTTCAGATCGAGGACACGGATGATTAAACCGAGCGAATAAACAAACAGACGACTGACTCGAGGGGACAGTTCATCAAATATTCTCCCAGAGACCGACCTCGACTTTAAAGTATCACTCTGGTGTTTTTCTACAGTTTTATTTTAGTCAACAAATCTCGTGAAAAGACTCAAACCAACAACATGCGAGTCCCGACTTCCTGTCTGTGGCTCTCAGCTCAGAGCTCATTGGTTCCCCCTGAAGATGTAAATCTTTAAAATCGCCTCACAAATATGCAGTTTCATTTTCAGAGAAAGGTTCAACAGCTGCCGACTGCAGTTTTAAATCAGTCGTTGCTCAAACAGGAGTGAGTAAAACATTTGTTGGGACTATTTTCAGCAGCGGATGAATCCACATTTGTTGGTGGCAGCAGCAGTTTTTGGTTTGAGTCTGAACGTTTAGTTTTGTTAAAGATAAAATCTCGTAGAAACCAGCAGGCGCTCTCTGTCAGTTTCCTGACGGTTGGTGATCATGATGGTAGCTGCCGCCGTGAGATAGAAATCAGGTTTTTGACTTGAACATGTTCTCAATCAGTGGCTGAGTGATGTACAAACACGTTTTGATTATGTTAGTAAAAAAAACTAAACTCAGATCAGTGTGTTCGTCTTTATTTGTTTGTGTTGGAGGATGTTTGATGGAGTTTTCATCCGCTGTTGGTTCGAGCCAAGCGATCTGTCAAGCTTGAAGGCGTCCATGTTCGCCCCGTCAGGCGCACTGTCGAGGTTATTAAAGGAACAGTTCACCCAAAACTGAAAATTCAGTCATTCTCTACTCGCCTCCATGTCGATGGAGAATCAAGATGTTTTATATTTAAAGACCAAATAATCATGAAAATAAATTATTGTCACTATTGATTAATCTGGCAGGTACGGAAGCCCTGAGGGACAAGAGAAGATTCTTCTTCTTCCTGATGATCCATTTTCTGATTCTGATCCAAAGAAAATCTGAAAATGTGACAAACATTTCAGAAGAATTCTTTTTTTTTATGTCTGAAATTGTATTTATTAATTTTTTTCCCTCAAGAAATGTATTAATTAATTCATTCATTTATTTTCAGGTGATTTTTTTCCCATGAGATTTTTTCTTTAGTGTTTTTTGCTCTTTTTCATGACAAACATTTTTTCTCCCTAAATTACTGAGAAAGATTAAAGGGATATTCCGGTGTAAGTTTAATCCATGGTCTAACACACCTTGACACCGAGTAAGACTCCCCCTCGAGAGGACAAGTTTGCTGACCGCTAGCTTAGCTAGTTTTAGCAGCCTCAGAAAAGACCGCACGATAACAATACACTGCAGCTTATGTCTCCAACTAGAAACCGCCATCAAAAAGCCACTCATAGCCACAATTAATGGTCAGAACAGCACCAAACTTCAGCAACAGTACATGTACAGTCCCAGCACACAGTACGAAGCATCAAACATCTGCTAGCTTTGCTGGATTTGTATTAAAAACACAGCACAACTCACCCTCTCCTCCAGCAGCCTGCCTGTGTGGGGAAGCCCTGACGAGTCGATTACCGAGTGCAGTAGATTTCTGCAGCTCAAGGATGAAAATGTCTGATTATTACTCCATTACTTCTGTTATTTTCCCTGTCAGCTCTCGATAATAAGAACTGAGCATTCCATGGAGTAATAATCAGACATTTTCATCCTTGAGCTGTGGAAATCTACTGCACTCGGTAATCGACTCGTCAGGGCTTCCCCACACAGGCAGGCTGCTGGAGGAGAGGGTGAGTTGTGCTGTGTTTTTAATACAAATCCAGCAAAGCTAGCAGATGTTTGATGCTTCGTACTGTGTGCTGGGACTGTACATGTACTGTTGCTGAAGTTTGCTGCTGTTCTCACCATTAGTTGTGGCTTTTTGATGGCGGTTTCTAGTTGGAGACATAAGCTGCAGTGTATTCTCATGGTGCGGTCTTTTCTGAGGTTGCTAAAACTAGCTAAGCTAGCGGTCAGCAAACTTAACCTCTCGAGGGGGAGTCTTACTCGGTGTCAAGGTGTGTTAGACCATGGATTAAACTTACACCGGAATATCCCTTTAACCTGGAAAACCTTTTTTCCACCAGTTCTTTAGTCATAAACACAAAAGAGAAAACAATTTGGATCTGGCTTCAGACTTTAGATCGACTGGATTATAAAACTCTTCACTTTCCCTTCAGGGCTTCCGTAGCTGAGCACCGTGCATCCACACATGCAGTTTGATTTAAGTGAAGACAAAAACATGTATGTGCACGTTTGTTCCCATCCACGCTTCTTTACATGTTAAACTGATCATTCATTGTCAGCCGCTTGTGGTCGCGGTAGCTGCTTTATCCCTTTTTTCAAGGGGTCACGGGGAGGTTGCTGAGCTACATGTTGAAGTATCCTTGAGCAAGATACTGAACCCCAAAATTGCTCCTGATGTGCAGTTGGCACCTTGCAGGGTGAACTCTGCCATCAGTAATGAGCTGAGCCGCACGCAAGAACGTTTTTCTGTTTGTACAAATGTTTTGATGTAAATTAGTCAACTAAATTTGATAATTCGACTCGTTGTGTGTAAGCTTGGGGTGGCTGTAGCTCAGTGGGTAGAGCAGAGCAACCAGTGTTCAGGAGGTGGCTGGATCAAATCCCAGCTCCCTGGGCAGAGCTGAGCTACATGTTGAAGTATCCCTGAGCAAGATACTGAACCCCAAATTCACTCCTGATGTGCCTCTGCCATCAGTAAGGGCCCTGTGATGAGCTGGTGACTCATCCTTCACCCACTCAACAAAGAATGCAAGAATGCCAATCCCAGCTATCTAAGGGCAAAGGCAGGGTAACCCAGCTGAGTTGCCAGCTCATTGCACCCACTGAGATACAGCTGCCCCAAGCTTATAAACAAGTTGAATTATCAAATTTAGTTGACTAATTTACATCAAACAGAAAAACATTCTTGCATGTGGCTCATTGTTGAGTAGGTAAAGTAGATGAGTTGCCAGCTTGCTGATGGCAGAGGCCAAGGGCAATTTTGGGGTTCAGTATCTTGCTCAGGGATGCTTCAGCATGTGGCTCAGCTCCACCCTGGGGAGCCAGGATTTGATCCAGCAGCCTCCTGAACACTGGTTGATCTGCTCTACCCACTGAGCTACAGCCGCCCCAAGCTTATACACAACGAGTCGAATTATCAAATTTAGTTGACTAATTTACATTGAAACATTTATACAAACAGAAAAACATTCTTGCATGCAGCTCAGCACTGATGGCAGAGTTCACCCTGCAGGGTGCCAACTGCACATCAGGAGCAATTTTGGGGTTCAGTATCAGCCCCGGGGAGCTGGGAATCGAACCAGTGACCTCCCAAACACTGGTCGCTCTGCTCTACCCACTGAGCTACAGCCACCCTGATGAAACAGATCAAACAGGTGAATTTCAATTTAAGTTTGGTGAAACCAGAGTAAAAACTGCCTGCTGATTATTTTATGAATTAAAAGGTTCCAGTTTTCATCTTCAGTCATTAAGTCCAAAACCCAAAAGATATTTGAGTCCAAGTCTGAAAATTCCTTTATTTTATTTTTTACATATACATTTTTATTTTTCATGGGTGAGATTGCAATTGTTTTTCACATGGAAATTTTGTTTGACTTGGTTTCACACATGAAAAAATATTTTTTTTATTTTGTATTTTTGAGGGGAAAAAGTCCTTTTTCTAGTTTCACATATGAGAAAAAAAAATCTTGATTTGATTTTACAAACCTTCAAAATATTTATTTAAATTATTTTTTATTAATTCTTTCCTCAAAATGTTTTTCCTGCTCAGATTACACATTTATTTTTTTCTCACATATTTTCAAAGATGTAAAAAAAAGAAAAGAACTAAAATTTTATTCTGCAACCTGAAAACTGTAATAATAAAATAATAAAGAAAAACAAATAATGAAAAGAACACAAACCACAAACTTAAAATGTACTCGTAACAAAACTAAATGATTGTTCTGATCAGAAGAAGAAAACACAGGTTCTGATATGATACAGACTTTGTTTTATTGGTAGTTTTCATATACAATATAATATATATTTATAGTTTGTAGATGAATTGTCTCCACTAAAAACTAAAAAGTCATTCTGCGTCATTTTTACAGCCATGAGATCATCGGGAGGGAATGAACACTTGAATATAGACTTTTATTTTACAGTTGCATAAAAATACATCATCTCATTTGTTTATGAAGAGAATTTGTCCAAAAGAAAAGAGAAAAACTATTTACAGTTTGAAAATACTTGTGTGAATGTTTTTATCGATGTGCTTTTAGTTCCCTTTTATCATCTCGCTAAAACTCTAGCAGCCCTTTTTTTTAAAGTCGCATCTCACTCTGACACGTCAACGTTTTTCAGCACTTTGTTTTCTGAACAGAAGAAGCAGAGGAACTTCCTGCTGAGTTAACAGAGTTTTAATGTCACATGACGTCTCTTCGGCTTTTTAGGGAAAACTTGATTTTTGTTTTTTACGTCACAAAACGTATAAAGTGCTTAAATATTTGAAACTTCACGGCCTGGCGGAAGTGAAGCCAATGCAAAATTTAAAAACATAAAGAGTTTGATGTTTTGGTAAAATGTTTTATTTGCTTTCTTATGTCGAGTTAAATGAGACACAGCTGGTTAGCTTAGCTTAGCATAAAGACTGGAAACGGGGAAACGGCTGGGACTTTTTCTTTTTGAGACATTACAATCAAAATTTTAAAAATAAAAAATATTTTTAAACGTAACATTCAAGATTTCATAGTAACAATATATTTTTTTCACGTTTTGGAAAAAAAACAAAAAAGTATTTTACACATTTTGATCATGTTATTTTCTTCAAACGTTCAAATTGAAATATTTTTTGCAAAAGAGCAAATTTTCACACGGAGGTTACGAGATCACGTTTTTCTGATCGGGATAAAACAACAAATCAGAAGTTTTTAGGGGGTGAAAGTTTATAAGAAAATAATCTAAACTTCAGGACGGAGGATCGTTTATACATCCACCTCCACGGCGACTACGTCTCTCTGCGGTGAAAAGCTGGAAACAGCTTTAAACTCTTTGAGTTTAGATCGCGAGGGTCAGTTTTGGTGTTTTAAGTATTCGTGCTGAGAAATCATCGTATTTTTGCCAGAGTGAAATGTCGCTTTAATACTGAAAAACGTTGACTGGTTACTCGCTACATGCTCGAACTTCTGTCTCGGTGACGACAAACTGAATGAAACAAAGCGAGAGAACGGAGCGGCGGCACCGTCCTCGGGGTAAGTATAAACTGGCATCATGCGGAAAAAAGGTCAAGTTTAGAACGAAGAATGACCAGAACAGAAAAACCTGAACGTGTAAAATCTAAAATCCACGTTTTTAAAGAAGCTAAAAATAAAACAGGGCGCTGAAAACTTCCCAAAAATGATATTTTGAGGGTGAAGAAAGCATCACGAGGACAAAGTCAATTAAAACAACATACAATTCCAGTGTGATTGCAGGATTTTTGTATTTTTAAACCTGTTGTTTCAAGCCTGATGGACAGATAATGTTCCACATATTGTCCAGTTTTATCTTTTTTACCGCTGCAACTAATAATAAATAAACAGTTTGGTCTGTAAAATCCAGGCTGACGTGTTTAAATGTCTCCGATATTCAGTTTAGGAAAATCAGCACAAAGCAAACAGACTGACAGTTGATCTTAAAATGATCAATAACAGCTGATTACCTCTATGTAACACGTTTTACATCGTGTCTCTGGACTGACCTGAGCACAGCAACGTCCAAACACTTTAATGTGATACGCTAACTGTTAGCATTTACACCAAGATGAGCATCAGAGTTAAAAATCACACCGGAAATGTACATTAAAAAATAATTAGACTTAAAATGATTTGAGTCTCGAGACACTTTGAACATTTAAAGGAAAGAAAACCAGGAGAAGTGAATCCAGTAAAGACATTGGGCTGAGAATACTGTTCGTCTCGTCCGTGAGAGCGCTCTGACTAAACTTTTGCATTTTTGATGATGAATTTTTGGCTTAAAAAACTTCTCTGAAGCAGAAAAATCCAAACGAGCACCAGAGTGCAAACTGAGTCCTCGTCACGCTTCGATCCGGCTACATAAGAACTGCTTCTGTCTTCGTTCTGACCGGCTGTGTGGGAGGCGAGTGTGCAAAGTTAAAAAGCGACAAACAGAAATTGTCTTAAAGCTACAGTTTGTGTCTGTACAGCTGAGGAGTTTGGCAGCGTGTCGTCACCTCTGAGGAAAGTCTATCCTGCTTCTCGCCACTTCAAACTCTTGATTGTTCTCAAATCAGAGAAAGATTTTGTTCTCTGATGTTTTAGACGTTGACAAACGTGGGGTCGAATCTCTTAACAGATGTTTTGCTGGTTGGGGTTAAACCTTACTGTACAAAAACACGTGAAAACCATCGAATTGTGTCCGAAACATTGAGCAAAACGTCTGCTCAGGTTTATAATTTAACGTCTTATTTCTTCATATTTGTCCGTGAGATTGAAATCTGTAATTATTTTGGACTAAGTGCATTTTCTGGAAACAGGATAGACTCAGAGAGACGGTAACAAGTCAAGAAATAAAGCAGGAAAAACAGAAAAGCAGCAAAACTTAACAGCATTTCTTTCATGAAGATATGTTACTGATCATGTAACAGAAGAAAGATTTAAATGGTCTAACTAGAACTGTGCAAAGTCATGACAACGGAACATACGACAACTCCGTCACTAGACGGTTTGGAAACATCGCTATGAGCCCGGCGGTGTCGGAGCAGCTGAGCAAGCAGCGACCGACACTCGCCGGTTCATAGATTTTTTGGGGGGCGCGTAAAGACACTTATATAAAAACAGCTTATAGAGACTCTATGTACAAACATCTCACAGGCGGCAGGTCGGGCGAATAGAAAAAGAGCAGGTCGTCAAAAACCAAAAGATTCCTGTCGATGTGGGAACCAAACGTGATGAGAACCAACCTGAACCTGAATATGACGACATGTTTAGGCACAATGATGAGTGAGAATACAAAACTGTACAATACTGTGCAAGTGCAAAAGTTGGAAGCAGAACTGCAGCTCACTTCTGACCCTCAAACCACCTCTGACCTCTGACCTCTGAAGTCGGGTTTGTGCCCTCGTGTTGATTCTTTACAATAAATCCAGACGAAGATAAAAGATAGAAAATCGCACGTTAATATATTTGTCGTAAATCCACATTGTGAGTTGTTGATTAAAATGATGCCTGTGCGAGGGTTTAAGGTTGTCACGGTAACTGGAATTTAAATTTTGATTGGACACGACAGATAAAACTGAATATCTGCAGGATCGGGTTAAAAACCTACAGAAGAGGATCAGGGCCACTGTAGAAAGAAATTTAAAAAATATTGACTTTTTTCTCTAAATTCTAACAAAACTTTTTACGTTTTAATTTTTTTTATAAATAAATCGGAATCAAATTTAAAACATTTTCCCAAAGTGTACATTTTCTAAAAATAATTTTTTACATTATTCCTGAAAGTTCTGATCTTTTTTCTCTCCAACTCAAATTCTGAGATTAAAGTCAGAATTCTGAGGGACACAAAAGTTTTGTTTTCCCAGCTGCCCTGATCCTCCTCCATTATAATCTGATTACAGATCTGTTTAGCACCTTTGGCTGCGTCTTGGATCTTTAGGGAGACTCGACTGTGCTGTTTCTCACCAGATTACTACAAACTAAAAAAATTAAAAATGTTTTTTTGCCCAGCCCCAGATTACCATCAACTTTATTTAAAGATGTATTTTTTTTATTTTATTTTAAATTAAGGGCATTTCTTTTAAGTGCAAAAAAGATAAAGAATCCAGGACACAAAAACTGAGGTCTTAAAAAATCGGGTGTTTTAAAACAAACTGTAGAAGGTTTGACGGACTGACTCGCTGTCTAACGTATATAACAGATATTTCCGGATGAAAAGAGGAAATAAGGGCGACTACTGACTGGCTGTGTGAAAAACAGGCAATAAAGCAGGACGAGTCATGTTTTCTGTCTTTAACCAATCAGACGACCTTCATGAAGAACAATGAGGCTGATTCAAGTAGAGAAGAATAAAGTCGGTCAGAAAGAAAATGAAAAGTATAAATGCACCTTCAGGAGGAAAGAGTGCGGTCGCTTCCTGCAGATTCAATATGTACAATCAAACTCTGCAGCCTGAAGAAAACTGAGCACTTATCAGCTGCTCAGACTGTCGATATTCACATATAGATACACTATTAACAAACACTCTGCTGCTGACTGGGAGCCAGTTTGTAAAACCAATCTCTCAAAAACCTCCGACAGTGAAACCATCAGTTTAACAAACTGCTGACTGTCAAGTTTCTCCTGGTGAAACCAGAAGGCTTCGGTCACTCGGTCGTGACAGACGACTAAAACCTTTCGTTAAAACACAAAAATCTTCTGCTTCAATGACTGAAACTTTGTTCACGGCTGAACTTTATGTTTGTCAGGTTTTCTCTGGTTTGGGCTCAAAAACACTGACAAAAAATACTCAACTACCAGTTTTGGCCTCACAGAAAGCTGTATCCCCTTCATATGGTGTTAGAGTTTGGACAAAGAATCATTCGCTTCGTCGACTAAAGATGAAAAAATCATCTCGAGCAGATTCTAAATATATTTTCTCTTAAGTTCTATAGAAATGATACGAGGCACAAGAAGTGCGTAACCCTGGTTCACTGTTTGAAGTGCTGGCAGAGTCCAGATGTTCCTCCACAGATCCAACACTCGACTTCAAGACTGGATCTAAATAAATCAGCTGAGAGATCAGCGAGTTACATACTCGAGTGTCGACCGGATCTCTGAAGGTGGAGCCAAATGTTCCTAAAACGCCTCGACTCCCTCAGAGATTCTGATCAACAGCCTGGGAACATTTTGTCGTCTTGATTACAACTCAAGACCTTACTAGAACTTCTTCAGAACCTTAATCAGAGATCAAGATCTGGAACTTCATTAACAGCAACGACTGATCGGACCGGAGCTGCATCCTCCAATGAGCAGCCCCGAGATGTTGTCCATCCAAGAAGCAGCAAAACAAGCTTCATCCCATTTTGGGATTGGACTCCTTCGACGTCTGCAGAACCAGTTTGACAGAACAGAACCCAATCCATGTTCTCAGAGAAACGCAGCCAAGGAACGAGTCTGTCTTCAGGCTGCACATGTTTGTGTGCTTGATGCTTTTATCCGTACAACTTACATAACAATCGTGTTTTATTCTCTCTCCAATGAATCGGCCACGTAGCTTGATTGAGGTTCTGGTCTGCAGGACAAGTTGAGATTCTGGACGTGTTACTCACAGTAACACTCACAGTAACACACTTCTTTGTTTATTCCAACAGATGTTTTATTCCTCGTCCTCAGTTTCACAAAACTTCTTTGTGACCTTGCGATGATGCTGATGATGAATCCTCTGTAAACCATTTAACTCGAGGGGAAGGATCGAAGGGGTCAGGAACGTGACACGGCACACATCAGTCCTTCTGCCCGAGCACAGTCCGACATGGTGAGATCTCTGAGGGATCAACTGAAGAGTGATGGAACTGTTGAAACGTTCAGTTGGTTAAATATCCAACCAGCCAATAGAAACAGCGCGCTCAGAAACTCGCTGCAAAAGAAATAAATAAACTCCAGGGATCGAAACGTGACAGAAAACAGGAAACCAGGCAGAAGAGTTTCACGTTCTGATGTCGCAACCTTGAAATCATAATTTCTTTCCCGTGATTCTTCTGACGATCCGATGTGCGCGCAGGAGGAGGCGGGGCTTACAGTGATGCTGGCAGGTGATTGGAACAGAAACGAGGTCCGATGGGGGATCGATGTTCCTCCAGGGTTCTTTGAATGTCTCTGGAGCTGCTGGTGGTCGGTCGGCACCCACAGTGACAGGGTCGAGCTTCTGGGTGAGGAGGAGGGAAGGTGGGTTCTAGTGTCCGGGGTGCTGGTGGGAGGTGAAGGGGGTGAAGGCGGGGGGAGGAGAGAGGGAGAGAGGGCTGGACTGAGGACTGACACCACCTGCAGGTGGAGAGTCTGCCACCGACTGAGAGACACTGAGGGGGAGGAGGAACAGGCAAGGTCAATACGCTTTAATCATCATTTTACATTTATAGTTTGATATTTATATCTGTGGAAGAGGATTCAGGCCAATAACACAGAGTTCTGACTTTTTTCACAGAATTCAGTGATTAATATCAAAATACTGAGGAAAAAAGCCACAATTCTGAATTCTGAGATTTAAGTCAAAAGTCTGAGTTCTGACTTTTTTCTCTAAGGTCTGAAATTAAAGTTAAAATCAACTGTAAGAAAAAGAAAAGATCAGAGCTCAGTTGTCTCTCGGTGACTCTGACCCTCTTCAGTAAACATGAGTGTGTTACAGGTGATCCTCACCTGACCGTGTAGCTGCTGCGGTTGGTGGGATCTGTCACCCCGGCAACAAAGAGCTTCTTGGGGGGTCCGTCAGACTCCACCCCTCCTGAGAGAAAAACAAGTCACAGTCGTTCATAGAGGAACACTGACGGCACTGTAGGTGACGCTGTGGACCGTCTACAGCAGCACACAAGACGAATGAAGGAACAGCTGAAGGTTCATTTGAAAAGCTTTTACTGTGACTGAGTGCAGACAAATACTTGCCTTTTTGCTCTTCTGGTTTTAAAAAAACATGTTAATTATCTCATAACTGTGTGTTTTGGAAGAAGAATGTGATCTGGCCGGACCGGCAGCGCGTTTCAGATTTCAAGAGGCAAGAAAGCGTGCAGCAGGTTTCAGAGGGCAGCGAGAAAAATACATTTTTACAATCATCACTACAACATGTTCTTTTTAAAGGTATAACATGTAACACTTCTGCTTTCAAAGGTCTAAAACAACTGGACATGTCAGCTGTTATACGTAACTTTAACCATCAGATGAAAAGTCGGACATTAAGAAGAAAGATGAACGAGCTACTCTATTATTTACAGTTTTTACATTTCCCACTCGTGGCGGAGCACGAATATTCATCGTCTTCTGTTTAACAATGAAGACAACAACTCCAATGTTTGTTTTAAGTGAAAAAAACCCGAAGTTAGACACTGTATGATTAAATGAATCCACATGTAATGAATAAAAACATCACTTTTCGGTGGTAAACTTTGACTCCATGCTTTGTTTCTGAGGCTGTCTGGGAGACAGAGAGGACGAGACGCTGAGCTGAAGGTTACTGAATGTTATAAAAAAGCCATCAGGTGGACGACAACAGCTGCTGGAGTGAAACTGCTGGCCAACAATCAAACATATCAGCATGATATGTCAGTGTTGTGTTTAAAGCTTGATTCTGAAAATGAGTATAACATGATTTATTACCTTTTCTCTTGAGGGGGGTTAACGCAGGCCACCTCACAGTGGCACTGACGGCTGGTCTGCAGGACAATAAACAGATGTGTAAGTTCAAAAGCTTCTGCTCAGAGTGGAATACAACCTGAAGAAGGGCTTTTGGTCTGCTTATTCACCTGAACCTCCTGGTGGGACTCGGTGAGGAGTTGGGCGTGACGCCGCTGTCCTGCGACTGGAACCACTGAAGAAGAAGAAAGCGAAACACTGAATACACAGACAGTCTGAACCCTCTCTTCCGGATTTAACCTCATGAGTCTGGTTCGATTTGAGTCTAGATCCTCTGATCTGGATTCTAGTGGAGGTGAGGACATCTGTTTTTCTGGTGATCCATTTTCTAAGTCTGATCTAAATTGTTTTCTCTCCTGTGTTTAAGACTTCTGAAGTCTTAGCTTGATGAAAAACACGTTTTGCCAGCATAATCCTTCATGTTTTCATGTCTTCATGTCAGATTAGAATCTTTCTAATCTATCAAAACATACGGGGGGAAAAAAACGTGAAGGTTGAAAAACAAAAAGTTGTTTATTTCATGTCAACCGAGTGAAGAAAAAAACTTCAGGATGTTTTTTCACACATTTTTTCTCCTTAATATTTCTTCCACATAGTTCACACATGAAACACAACGTTTCACACATGGAAACGTGTTTTATTTACTGGAGATTTGTTTCCCCATGTGTGAGTGACAACTGATTTCCAATGATTTATTTTTTACATGTGTGAACCAAGTGGAAAAACGAATCCATCAGGTTTCACACGAAAGCCTTTTCTTTTTTTGTCCTGACATTTTCTCCCATGCAGTTCTACATGACAAAAAAATGTTCTCCTGAAGTTTGTCTTCACATTTTCAGATGGAAAAGAAATTTAAAGAACCTGGAAAGATTATCCTGGCAGAGGAAACACCTCAGATCAGATTCTTCATTTGACCCTCAGGGCTTCCTTAGGTTTCAGTCTAAAGTCTAAAGTCTAAAGTCAAAGACATCAAAATGGTTAATCTTTCTTTCCCACCTTTTATGTCCACACCTCTGATTGGTGGATGGGACTGTACTAAATACTACATTACCCATGAGCCTTAGCGTTCTAGAAATGAACCTGGTTAGAAAAGGGTATTAATTGACAGGAACCACCTCCAAAAATCCATCAAAATAAGAGTGAGGTAGTGAAGAAGCAGGAGTGGAGATGCTCACCACTGACGCGTGGTCGTGCCACTGACTGACGGGAGGAACTGGGATCAGACTGGAAGAACTGGGACAGAGATAAGAACAGTTCATTAAACTTTTGTTTCTTGTTTTAACATCAAACTGCTGGAGAGTGTTTCTGTACCTTAGCCTCTGCAGACTCCCTCTGAGCGTCATCTCCATATTCTCCTCCTGTATTCAATACAAACAGCTGTTGTTAACCTTCATGTTCATCTACTTCCTGTCTTCACTGTCAAATTAAACACTTTGTAATAAAGGGAACAAACATCACCCAGAACAGAGTCTGTGTCAAGTTGATTTGACTAATGTGAAAGACTTTTAGAACCCAACGAAGACTGAAGCTGGCCTGAATTTAGTGTTCAGAGTCTCATGTAGATGCCTGACACAGCCTGAGTCCTACAGAAGCCCTGAGGGGGAGCGAAGTTTACGACCTGAGAACTGGTGGAAATACAAGTTTTACCAGGATTATTTTTCTTAGTTGCTTAATTGTTTTCTCCATCTGGGAAAACATGTGGAAAACAAATATTCTCAAAAAATCCCCCCAAAATTCAGGAAAAATAAAAAACTGACAAAAAAAGTTTTTTCCTGCTGGGAAAAAAATAATATATAAAATTAATGAACAAAATTAACATGTAAAACCAAGTGAGCACCCTTTCTATCACCAGGTTAGTCTAAACCCTCTGATCTGAACACTTCCTGGTTGATTTTCAAGTGATTTGTTCCAACAGTGAAAAGAGACGAACGAAGAAGAGAAATGTTGTGGAGGAGGAAGAAGTCTGAACTCTTTCTGTCCTCACCTGTCTCTTCTGGTCGTGTCTGTCTCCAGTCAGGGAGAAAGGTGAGAGAGGAACGAGCTGAAGCAGAAAAAGAAACGATGGATGAGAAACTGAAACAAACAGTAAATATATCGTCACTGTTAATTAAACTGACCTGCGAGGGGCAGCTGGGGTTGATGGACACGCTGCTGCGTCTGTATCGAGCTGAGGACACGGGACTGAAGACCGTCATCCCATCACTGAGAGACAACGACAGATTCACAGAAAATAAAGTTTTTTCCCTTGAAACTTTCTCGAAATTATAAAAAAAGAAATGTGAAAAACGTTTTATCTCCAGAACAAAATATTCTCCTGAAATCAAAAAACAAACAAACTTCAGGAGAATTTTTTTTTCTTTCTGGAAAATAAATTTAGAAGAAAATTTTCATGTGTGACTGAGAGAACATTTTTTTTCTGTTCTGGAAAAGTTAAAAGAAATTAAACATTTCCAAATTCTCCTGAAATGTTTTTTACACATGAAAACATTAATTTTTTTCTACTGATTTTTTTTTTCTTTCAGGTTTTCACTGTTGGAAAAAGTCAGAAAGACAGAGAAGAAAACAATTTAGATCAGACTTTAAAAACACGGCACACCACAAAAAAATCCAGCTATTGCACATTTATTTTACATAATAACCAGGATTATGTTGAAATGAAGAATATTTGATGTGATTAGTTGCATTCAGGATTTATGACTGATTTTATGAACACAGACACAGAGTTTTTAAATATTAATTTTATCAAAATGGTCATGTTTTCAGATATGAGAGCTGATTACAGAACAGTAACACAACCAATCAGAGACATCTGTGAGGGTCTTGGTGAAACTCACAACAGCCTCATAACTAATAAATAACACATATTGGATTTGGATTTTATTTTTAATATACAGAGTTCTGCTTGGTGTGTTCAAATGCCGCCGAATTAAAGAGTGGCGCCTTTAAATTCATGAAATATCTTGAGTAATCCTTGATGACATGTGATTGGCTCACTGTGAACAAGGCAAATATAAAGGGAATGTTTTTTTTAATGGAAGTGTCGCCCCGTTGGGTGTAATACCACTGACCTGACACTGGTGATCATGGGGGCGCTGTTCGATCTACGGAGAGCCCCGCCTCCTGCCCCGCCAGCTGCGCCTGCGCACTGGTCCACTTCCATCCGTTCCATACCTTGGTCCGCAGGCCCGGCGGTGGCAGCGCCAACTGCCGGCCTCCGACCTTTCGATGGCGGCGTCGGGCTCTACTCGAGCCCGGTGGAAGCCTGACCCGCAGGCCTCACGAGCAGCAAACCCAGAGCCGCCAAGTCAGCGGGCTGAACACCGAAGCTGTGTCCTCTCTACCGCATGTCCCGCAGAAAAACAGCGTATTCGTGTGAGACTGCGGGTCAGACCGTCATTTATAACCCACAGCTACGCTTCACTTGCTGCTGTCTCAACGCGAATATAATGGCTGCGTGAAAGCGAGATAAAACACGAACCCCGCGCAAAAACACTCGAGACAAAGTTTTGAACGCGCTCACCCTCCAGTCTCACCCGGCGGCCCGAACCAGCGGACAAACTTTTAATTCGAGTCCGCACAGGTGACGTGACTTTTAGGATTAGCTGTTGAGCTAACTTGGTTGGCAGTAAAACCTCCAGTCAGAGATCAGAAAACCGCTAACAGCTGTCCGAAACAGGCGACCCGGGCTGGCCACACAGTCCTCGGGGAGAGTCGGTCACACGGTCCCCGGGACACCGAGCGGATCTCCAGAAGAGTCCCAGAACCAGAGAAAAGGAACAGTTAGAAAGATTTTTTTACAACATAGTCCTTGACCAAATAGAGGTAGTTCACCAACTGTGAAAACAGCGCCGCCGCCTGGTCACACGGAGAAGTGCAGCAGAGAGCAGCAGCGGAGAGAGAGCGAGGCAGCTTCACTGTACACTGGATGTTAGTTTATTATTGTTTTACACTGAATAACGTTAGTTTATTATTATGTTGGGCTTAAAGTATTTATGTGGATGAACTCTGGTGTATTTATTGATTTATTATTTCTATAATTTATTCTTTTGATTCAGTATTTATTACGTCTTGTCAATATATTATATATAACATTTTTTATATTATATGGAAGATATTTAATAGTAAATGTGCTCAGTTTATTTAGCCATAATAAACATTTTTACTTTTTAGTAAACACATGGATATACTTGTTCCCTGGATTTAGCGAAAGACTAAATTAACGATTGATTAATTAAACGATGATTATATAAATCCATAAATTTAGATTTTTGTCAGAAAAAGTTCTAAAAAAAAAAACGTTGACCAACATAAATTCAGTTTAAAGTGAAATAAAACTGAGAAGGGTAGAAAATCCTCCCACTGGAATATAAATATTTTGTGTTTTTTGCTTGAAAAAAATCAACAAGCATTTTTTCTGGGACTAGTTGACTGATCAGTTTATTGACTGACTGTAAACCACGTTGACACCATTGGAAAAAAAAATGATTTTTTAAAAACTTTTGTTTCAATCAAATAATAATAAACTAAATCAACTCACCATAAAGAACAATATCATGAACAAAAATAATCAGACTCTATGTATTGCAGTAATAAACCTGAGCAGATAAAGTAAAATGTGAACTATAAATCAAACTATAAATCACAGACATTAAAACTCACAACAGGAATAAAATGGCACAAACTGAAGCACAGAGTGACTTCAGGTGGTTATAATCTCCTCAGAGTGAAGAAAAGAATATTATTGGAGGGTTTTTGTGTTTCCTTTTTTGTTGTGACACTAAACTGACTGCTGTTCTCCCAGAATCCCCAAAATCCTCCATCTGCTTTGAGTCGTCATCTCTAAAAAATGGTGAAACAGGACACCGGGAGGCTCGGCCGTTAACCCCTTCACTGCCTCTAAGACATGCGAGTCAGAAACCAGAGAGCAGACGCTGAGATATGAACTGTGCAAAAATCTTTTATCTTCACAGAGGCTTTTCTTTATGTTCGTTAACGTCTGCTGTGAACAAAGAGACAACGAGAAACACACCGTGACCAGTGGTGGAACATAACTAAGTACATTTACTTAAGTACGGTATGATAGTACTTCCATTTATACCCCACGTGAAACAAATACTGAACGTTTGCTCCATTTACTACATTTATCTGACTGCTTTAGTTACTTTGAATGTTAAGATTTTACACACAAAACCATCAAAATATTACAAGTTATAAATTAAATCAGCCAGCAGTGCATGAAACAATTCAAGTTAGCACTTTCTCTCTAGTGACCGTACAACATTTAATGCTGCGACACATAATAATAACATTTTTGTGTGTTATTACTATTCCTACTGAAGTTAGGGATCTTCTTCCACCACTGACTGTGATGTACAATCATAATGTAGTTTTAATAACTACAGAAATACAAAAAAAATAACAACTGTACAAACATTTTACTAATTATTTACTGTTATTACCAAAGTTACAGGTTGTTAATGACATATTACTTTGTACTGATGTGACCGTGGTTGTAAGACTCTTCTTGCTCTTTGTTTTGTTGTTGTGATCATGTTGGAGATGTTTGTTTGTTTGTTTACCTGGATTCATTGTTCTTTAACTGTCGATAAATAAAATAAATAAAAAGCTACAGTAAGCCTACATGTTGTCCACCATCACTGCAGGTATTAGTACAGGTTTGACCTCTACAAGTAACAACAGGCCCACTGTTATAGTTCTCACAACTGCTACATGAAATGTAATGAAGTACATTTACTCAAATACTATAATCAAGTATTTGTACTTTACTTGAGTATTTCCATTGTCTGCTACTTTATTCTTCCACTCTGCTACATCTTGGAAGTACAATTACTACATTTATCTGATAACTTTAGTTACTAGCTACTTTGCAGACTGCATCAAAGCCAAAGTAGCACATTTTTAAATTAATGTATTTTATCGTCAGTCAGATAAATAAAAAAATAAGTAAAAACTTAATCTGATAGCACATAAAATAAATTAATTTGAAAATGCACTAATTTGACTTTGATACAACATGTAATCTGTAAAGTAACTAGTAACTACTAGTAACTACTTATCAAATAAACGTAGTGGAGTAAAGAGTACAATATTTGCCTCCAAATAATGGAGTGGAAGTATAGAAGTAGCAGAAAATGATAATCGTCAAGTAAAGGCCAAGTACCTCAAAATTGTACTTCAGTACAGTACTTGAATAAATATACTTAGTTACATTCCATCACTGCATACAGTGCAGTGTTGTATAAAGTACTCATGAGCTTTACTTGGGTAAAAGTAAAGATATAGTGTTAGAATATTACTTTGGTAAATTTGTAAGCCACCAATAAGAATAGTACTTTAGTAAAAGCATCTGATATGGAATGTAAAGGTAAAAGTAAATGACCCATACATATTACACAAATACAGTAAATAATGTATGTTGAAGTGATGTGAAGTGGAAACATAAAGTAGCAGAAGATGGAAATAATCAAGCACAAGTATCATAAAGTTGTACTTAAGTAAAGTACTAGAGTAAATGTACTTAGTTACATTCCATCACAGCTTTGCGGTAATTTTAAACAGTCGGACACTATAACTGAACATGTAATTGAACATGTAACTTGATACATGTGAATAATTTTAAATCTTTTACAATCCGGTCTGATTCTCTAGGTCTCTCAATCTCACCATTTTTTATTTTTCTGTGGAAGGAAACTTTTTTTGTCTGCGATATCTTGTCCCTTCAGTCACAAAGCTGACCGGATTTCAAAACTGAGGATGTCACATTAACCCGTTGTGACAGAAGTTCTGCTTGTAACAGTTTAAAGTAACGTCCTCGGTCTTGACAGAAGTTCTGCTTGTAACAGTTTAATGTAACGTCCTCGGTCGTGACAGAAGTACTGCTTGTAACGGTTTAAAGTAACGTCCTCGGTCGTGACAGAAGTACTGCTTGTAACCGTTTAAAGTAACTCTGGTCGTGACAGAAACACTGCTTGTAACCGTTTAAAGTAACATCCTCGGTCGTGACAGAAGTTCTGCTTGTAATCGTTTAAAGTAACATCCTCGGTCGTGACAGAAGTACTGCTTGTAACAGTTTAATGTAACGTCCTCGGTCGTGACAGAAGTACTGCTTGTAACGGTTTAAAGTAACGTCCTCGGTCGTGACAGAAGTACTGCTTGTAACCGTTTAAAGTAACGTCCTCGGTCGTGACAGAAGTTCTGCTTGTAACCGTTTAAAGTAATGTCCTCGGTCATGACAGAAGTACTGCTTGTAACCGTTTAAAGTAACTCGGTCGTGACAGAAACACTGCTTGTAACCGTTTAAAGTAACATCCTCGGTCGTGACAGAAGTTCTGCTTGTAATCGTTTAAAGTAACGTCCTCGGTCGTGACAGAAGTACTGCTTGTAACGGTTTAAAGTAATGTCCTCGGTCGTGACAGAAGTACTGCTTGTAAAAGTAACGTCCTCGGTCGTGACAGAAGTACTGCTTGTAACCGTTTAAAGTAACGTCCTCGGTCGTGACAGAAGTACTGCTTGTAACGGTTTAATGTAACATCCTCGGTTGTGCCAGAAGTTCTGCTTGTAACCGTTTAAAGTAACGTCTTCGGTCATGCCAGAAGTTCTGCTTGTAACCGTTTAATATAACGTCCTTGGTTGTGACAGAAGTTCTGCTAGTAACGGTTTAAAGTAATGTCCTCGGTTGTGCCAGAAGTTCTGCTTGTAACCGTTTAAAGTAACGTCCTCGGTTGTGAGTTCTGCAAGTACATGCTTACTAGCAATACTTGTCACAACCGAGGACGTTACTTTAAACCGTTCCAATAAGGAATTCTGTCACAACACGGACTTGAACTAATCCGATACAACAGTACTTCTGTCCGCCGGCGGCGGGCTGCTGAGCCCCGGTGCAGCCCGCCGTGTTCACCGCTAAACCTCCGTCGCTCCGCCGAAGACAAGAGGTTAAAGTGGGAAGAGCGGAAGGGGGGAGGCGGGGGGAGGAAGGAGGAAGGGACCGTCCTGCCTTCCTCCTTCACTCGGAGTCGAACTACTTTCAGGCCACTTTCACAAACTTTAATGTTTCAGTAAATCGTCCGCAGCTTCGCACCGCGGTCAGTCCACACAGCGACGCCGGCGGGCTGAAGGGACCCGCGGGGTGACGGACGGCGACATGTCGGAGGGATCCGGGGCCGCCTGATGTGACTGGTAGGTGGGAGAAAACTCCGAGGTCTCCCCGCTGCTGGTAAACAACTGCGGGCAGGACAGGCTCACTGCAGCGGGGACACCACAGCTCCACACACCGGAGACTGCGACCGAGTTTACACCGAGACTAAGATTATTTAGTCCAGATTTAGATAGATAGATAGATAGATAGATGACTGTGTTGTTTTACTGATGACACACTTTCCATGTTCAGATCCACACTAATGTCTCATCAAAGGACAAATCAGTCTCTATTTTCTTTCTAATTTAAGAGTTAAGTAGAACCACAGACTAAAACAATCTGACTTTATTGCCTAAATGTCCTTAATTCCTGCGTTAAATCCACATGAATCCTTTATAAGAACCCTTCTGGGTTGGTATTGTGGAGTTTTAAGAGTATTTAATAACCGGTTCTGTTTAATAATAGTCAATAAAACTGACTAGTCTGAGTTTAATAACAGGTTGATTCTTGCGGGCTTCAGTATTTAAAGGATCTTGTGGATCACTATAATTGTTCAGAGCAAAGTCTGACCTTTACTTTGCTGCGTTATTGGTAAAAAATGTTCTGATGGATATACTTCTGTACTTTTACTTGATATTTGTTTTGATGCAGGAGTTTTAGGTGTATTTCTACTCGAGCTGCAGCGATTAAAGGTTTGGTGTGTTATTAAATTAATCACAAACTTCGATTTGTCATTTGTTAAGACACATTTCTCTGATGTCATCTTTTTACATGTGAATATTTTCTGGTTTCTTTCCTCCTTTGTGACAATAAACTGACTATATGTGTGTTGTGGACAAAACAGGACGTTTGTCGACGTCATCTTGGGCTTTGGGAAGTTTTGATTCACCTTTTCCAGACATTTTATTGACCAAACAACTAATCAATAAATAGGGAAAATTATAATCATGATACATGTTATTTGCAGCTCTAATTTCTACATAATGGTTTTGCTATTTTTATTTCATTAAAAAGCCAAAATACTTCTTACTAAAGAACTTGCTGGAAGAAACACATTTATAAGATAAAATGTAATAAAGGTTGAAGTTATTGTGTGATCACTGGTTTGAACATACAGTACAGAGTAAATATGGCTGACTTTTCTACACAGTTTAACCTCAACACTTCATTAATGTTGCCTATTGACAGATGATAATTATGTCTTACACAAACAGGACAAAGGTAAAACTCATGAATACAATTTCTATTTGATTATTTCACCGTTCTATTTTTGGGCCTGTACGGAACTTTCCTTTAAAGTTTTTAATATTCTGTCTTGTTTATTTGTAGAGAGGAGGATGGAGGGAGAGAAAGAGACGGCTGAGGAGAAGGAGGAGGAGGAGGAGGAGGAGGAGGAGAAAAAAGAGCTTCTTCACATCGCTGCGGCGACCTCTGTGGACTACCCAGACCTTCCCATCATGCACTGGGAGGACCTGAGCCAGCGTATAGCTGAGTTGGAGCAACAGGAGCAGGAGAGGAGGGAGAGGTCAAAGGTCAGCCATGAGGACAAGAGTGTTTCCAGGGTTCATTTATCTGAGCGAGGTTAGCTGTTGGTGGCAATAGTTCTCAAAAGACTACATTTCCCATGAGGCTTAGTGTGTTAACGTTGTCAGCACTGTTTATTGACAACAAATCTTTCAGGCCTTCGTTCAGACGTTTCCTGCTCAGTTGTTGCTGGTTTTCATGACTCAGTGTCTCAGATTCAACGTGACAGAAGTTGAGAGGTTGAATGTTGAGTTTGGATTCAGAGTCGTTTGTGTCGTTAGAAAATGGAACCAAATATTAATTTTTATTTTGGTGAGAAATCATTGTGTTAATCTTTGCTGTTTGTTTTGATTTGTGCCCTCGGAATCATCAAAACAAAGCAATTATATTATTCTTTCTGCCGTGATAGCTGTTCTGTACAGAAGACCGGAGGGACGAGTGAGGACATGTGATCGCTTTTCTACGTCTGATCTAAATTATTTTCTAACCAGTGTTTCAGACTTGAGAACTGGGGGGAAACAAATATTTGCTTGGATAATCTTTCTAAGTTGTTTTTTCGTGTGTGAAACGGTGGGAGAAAAAAGCTCCACTCCATCTCACACATGAAAGAAAAATGAATCAAAAGGCCGTCATGTCCAGCTGAGTGTGAAGACACAGTGTGAATTTTCTTTTTCCTCATTAGTGGAACTGAGTGAAGATATTTGTTTTCAGGAGAAATATTTTGTTCAGATCAATTTGTCATCAATCAATGTGTCAAGCTGAGTTGCAAAAAATTCAGGAGAATTTATTTCCTCTTGTGTCAGAACGTCCACTGCTTCTTTCACATTTTTTTTTTCCATGTGCAAAAACATGCGAAAAAAAGATTCAGGAAACGATCCAAGTGAAATCTTTTCTCCATGTGGGGAAAAAAATGGTTGAAGAAAAACATTTTATTTTTCTCCAGACAAACTTCCACGCATGAAAAAAATAATTTCACATTTTTCTGAGATAAGTTTTTAAATGAAAAATATTTTTATATATTTTTTTCAACACAGTTTCACACATTAATTTTTTTTTATCACCTTTTTCACAGTTGGAAGAAAAATTAAGGAACTTAGAAAGATTATTCTGGACAAACTTCTTTAGTCACAAACACAGGAGAGAACAGTTCAGATCAGACTTTTGAAAATGGATCACCAGAAAAAGGAGATTCTTCTCTCACCCCTCAGGGCTTCTGTGTAAATCTGCACGATGTGACTTTATCTTTACGGAGCTTCATAGTGAGTTCAGCTCATCGTTGATCGGCTCTGTGCACCACCTGCTGAGCAGCAGACAGTCACAGTCAGAGACGAGCTGGTGAACGCGCTGATATTACAGATATTTCACTCAGAAAACCTGACTGTGACTCATCAGGTGACACGAACACGACTCAGCATGACTCAACATTTAAATGTGAGGAAACGTTGTGTTCGCTGCTCGTTTCTGCTGAAAACAGACAGAACACCCCTCATACTGTACAAGTTTAATGACTTCAGTTGGATGCTATGCAGTTGCATTATGGGAAATGTAGGACTGAGTGTGTTTGGACCTCGGCCTCTGGAGAACAGAGTTTCAGTCTTCATCACTCCTTCAGTTGTGACTTATCTCTTCTGTTTTTGTTTCTGACTCCGTCTGATAACATTCCTGAAGATGAGAACATGTTTGTCGTAACTGTAAATCCTCCAGACACAGTTTTTAATCCGGCCTGCTGAAGGAGCTGCAGCGAGCAGAGTGGGAGGGTTGGACAGGCCTCACATCACAGGGATGCTGTGTGGATCTATGCTGCATATTTCTACATTTCTGGGTGGCATAATGATAACTTTTACTCTGAAAACTCCTCGACACAAACGCCCTCTGTGCTCCAGTAAACAACCTCAGATCTGAACGGTCTGTGCTTAAATTCAGGCTCTTTGTCTTTCGTTTGCTCTGTTGTCGTTGTTGTGAAGAACTACATAGTTTCATTTAAAGAAAAAAACCTGAATTTGCTGGTTTGAGGCAGATCACAACTTTAATCAGTCTCCAGTCTTGTAACACCTTTGTTTCTCTACAGATCGTTCAGAAATGAACCAGTCTTACTGATGATTTGTTGTCTGATGATCCAGCTTGGATGACATCGTGTTCATCTCTCTGTCTTCCTGCAGAGGGGGACGGGGGTGAGGGTGGAGGAGAGTCAGGGGGGAGTGTGGAGAGACGTCTGGGAGGAAGAGGAGGAAGACTTCAGGAGGTGTCGAGTGACGCAGAGGTAACACAGAGCCACACAGGCTGCAGACTGATTCCACCGAAGCTCATCGAGTGTTTATGAATCTTGTCTGAGGTCTTTAACGCTGGAGGACACGCGTATCAGAGATTTTAATGATAAAATGTTTCATTTTAATTTCTTTGAAGCTTCATTTTGAAAATGTTCTTCACTGAAGCCGAGAAATGAAACGAGGATGAAGCTCTGATGTGAAATAAACAGCAGAGAACAAGATGATGTAAACACGACGAGCTGCACCGACACTGACTGAACACTGACCGCTCTGTACTCTCGTCCTGCCGGAGCCTCAGGATGTTTATTATCTGTTAACAGATTTCACAACCACAGAAACCTGCAGCTGTGCTTCATCAACAACAGCGACAGTGAAGACGAGGAGGAAGGAGGCAGCAAAAAGGTCACTTCTGTCTCTTCTTTAAGGAACATGCACAACTAGATCTGTTTCAAGAAAACCATCATGGTGTGAACATTTCTGAACTCTACAGAAGTCTGGAGAAATCAGGATATCATTGAGTGTGAAGTAACTTGTACATAAAGAGTTCATTTTTTATTTTCATGCATGTTTTACAGAATTGGTCAGAAAGTCTTTGTTATCATTTCAAACATTTAGACTTTAATTCACCTTCATCCAGTTTTATCACATTAAAGACAGCAAACTGAAAATCATTTTCCGTGCAGTCGTCTGACCACTGACCTTACATCACCGTCAGGTTTCCAAGGGAAGGGGTGGCAACGGTTGCCATGCCGCTGGGCTAAAACAGGAAGTGGCCACGGCGCTGAGGACGCTGAGAGACAAACTGCTGGCTGAACAGAAGGAGAAGGAGGTGAGGGGACGGAAAGAATGACTTTATGAGACGCATAGAAGACATAAGGACAAAGACAAAAAGGAAATGTTATCAACAAAGAATGCGTGTGCGTGTGTGTGTGTGTTCGTGTGTGTTGCAGCATCTGGCTGGCAGCAGCAGCGTTTCCAAGCGGAAACATCTGGAGCGTTGGGAGCTGCAGGAGTGTTCAGAGCAGCAGCTCAGCAGCTTGAGAGCATCACTTCAACAGGACGTACATGGTACACACACACACACACACACACACACACACTCTGCAGTCCTAAAGGTGTCTCTGAGATTTCTCTGAGGAAATCCAATCAGAAGCATCAAAAGGTCCGGACAAACTTCTCAAGCGTCTCCTGCAGTTTAATCCAGCTGTGAAGTTTGAGGACGGCCAAAAAACCATCAGAATGTAAAAAGATTTAACTTTTACAGAAGTGCAGATATAAAGAGACAGTGAAGCAGACGAGAGCACTGATCCATGGGAGCCCAGAGGTTCAACGGGTCCAGATCCGTCAATATGTCAGCAGAAAAGAAATCACTGTGTGTAAATATCAGATCATTGTTTCCTACGTTACAAAAGCTGATAAAAATACTTTTACATGTCATCCTAACAGAAGAACATTAATGAGTTAAACTCCTCCGAGTTTTTGGCCATTAAAGACTGACTTCCTCCTCTGAGACAGGTGATCAATACGACCTGTGAAGTAACAGTTTCTGCTGAAGTAGAGCTGAATATTACATTTCAGCTGTTTGTGTTTATTATTTGCGACCAATGACAGAAACCGAGTCCAAACAAAGAAAGGTAACCAGTGGTGACATAATTTCCTGCTTGACTCTGTCTTCTTGGTGTTGTTGCAGCTCTGAGCTCTGAGCTGGTGGCCCACCTGTTGGTACGAGACCAGCTGAGGACGAAGCAGGACGCCATGCTGCTGGACGTCCAGGACCTGACCTAACAACAGGACCACACAAACCACCCGAACATTTGTCCACTCTGGGACCAGTATGGGCTGCTCGTCCACGTCAGCCAAGGAGACTTCAACAAAATGTAAGCGGACCTGCTCATTAATCAAAAATGACAAATCACCAGCAGTCTGGACAACAAAGACGGAGACACGACTCAGATTTAGAGGAAATCACCTAAAAAACCCAAATTGATCACAGACTGATGAGACTTCAACACGTGTCCAAGGAAACACTTGTTACGGTGTCGATGCAAGAAGTAACCTGGAACTGACAGGAAGTCAGAGTTCAAATCAACAGAGGAACAAAGATTTCAGTTGGATTGTTTGGAAGCTGAATCCAAACGTCAACGTCTACAATCAGCTTCGGTTGGGTGAGATAAGACAAGATAAGATAAGACGAGAGGCAGAAGAGGGTCGGATGGTTCCACCATCTTCACTTAACCCAAATAAAAACATGATCAGCACCTGACAGAATGTACGACATTTAAAACATCACAGAACAATCAGTGTAGTTTTTAAAGACTGTCAGGGTCGAGGGAGAGAATCTGAAGATCTGTTTCCAAATAATCCATGATCAGTGGGATCACACACCAACACTCATCAATCAGACTTTTAGCGTCATTTGAAACTGAGAACAAGATAACTTTTCACACTGGTTGCACTCGTCATGGTGCGTTAGCGTAGAATTGAGGAGGATCCAATAGATAAAATGCAAATAAATGCTTATTTTGTCATAAATATGTGACATGATAGAAGACAGATTTGGAAATCAGGTTTTCAGGGGTTTTAAGATGCACTCAAGAAATGAACGATGATGAAATCTTCAGTCCGTAAAAATCTTCAGGCACGCGACGTGGAATTAATATAAAAACCTTTCATAAGCTACAATTTTATAAAACAATGTGGACACACATGTCTTCATGAGTGTAAACAGATTGAGACTAAACGTTGTGGTGAAGTGTTTTGTCTCTGAGCGATTCTCCTCAGGTAGGAAGAACAGCAGCAGGTTAACTCGTTGAACTAAAACCAGTCGAGCTGATTTTATTTTAGAGAAAAGTCCATATTGTGTTGAACTCTAACTTTAATTTCCGCCAACTCAAAATGTTTTTGACAGAAGTGACAAGAATTTATGAGACATGGAAGACGTTCTGGTTTCTGGGGCTGCTGGTGTAAATCTACATTTATATGCAAATGAGGGATTCTAACTTATCTTATTTAAGTTGTATTGTGTTTACTTACTTATTTGTTATAATAACGAAGGAACATTACACTCATACAGCATGTGTAGCAAGACAAGCTCAACATAACTGATTTATTGATGTTTTCTATATTTGTAATTTTCTGAAAAACAAAAAGAGGAATTCTGTCAAAATGTGCAGCAGATAAAAGATATACACAGATCATTGAACCTGAGATTAAAAAAAGAGAAATCCAGAGCTGCAACAATTAAATTAAATCAACCACCAACTATTTTAATAATGAATGTTTTGGTTTGAGTCATTTTTTTAAAGAAAAAAATGCCAAAATTCTGAATATACTGAATATTTTCTGTTTTCTTTCCTCATCGGTGACTGAATATCTTTGTGTTGCGAATGAAACACTGATCGACTTTTTTAACCATTTTCTGACCAATCAACTAATCGACTAATTGAGAAAATAATATATTAATTGACAAAGAAACATATAATTAGCTGCAGGTCTAAGAAGAATTACAGGAACATGACCGTCCTTCTGTTTTCAAAGTTTAGAAGCAGTTACAGTTGGTAAGTTGTGTCGTTGAATATGAGAATTGTTGAATACAAGAAAAACAACAAAAGATTTTATTTTGTTTGAATTTTGGTGGCATCGCTCTTTAACTGATGCTCAACACTTCAGGTACCGTCAGAGATACATCAATGTTTACTCGTAAGAAATGCAAACGGAATAATGCACAGAATATATAGCCAAGTATGTGTGATAATGCACCAGAACTATCGCTGACTTGTTAGATTTTTCTTCTATTAACTTGATGTTTGTGTCGTACGGAAGATGATTAGAGCGATCGTTGAGAAAGAGAAAAAACAGAGTTTTGAGTTCTTACTTTTTTCCTCAGAATTTTGACTTTAATCTTGGAATTCTGTCTTTAAACTCGGAATACTGACTTTAGACTCGGAATTCTGACATTAAACTCGGAATTCTGACTTTAAACTTTGGAATTCTGACTTTAAACGCCTGGATTCTTACATTAAATGTCAGAATTCTGACTGTAAACTCGGAATTCTGTCTTTAAACTCGGAATACTGACTTTAGACTTTGGAATTCTGACTAAAAACTCGGAATTCTGTCATTAAACTCGGAATTCTGACTTTAGACTTGGAATTCTGACTTTAGACTTGGAATTCTGACATTAAACTCGGAATTCTGACTTTAAACTTTGGAATTCTGACTTTAAACTTTGGAATTCTGACTGTAAACTTTGAAATTCTGACTTTTAACTTTGTAATTCTGACTTTAAACTCGGAATACTGACTTTAGACTTTGGAATTCTGACTTTAAACTCGGAATTCTGTCTTTAAACTCGTAATACTGACTTTAGACCCGGAATTCTGACATTAAACTCGGAATTCTGACTTTAAACTTTGGAATTCTGACTTTAAACGCCGGGATTCTTACATCAAATGACGGAATTCTGACTTTAAACTCGGAATTCTGTCTTTAAACTCGGAATTGTGACTTTAAACTTTGGAATTCTGACTTTAAACTTTCGGATTCTGACTGTAAACTTCGAAATTCTGACTTTTAACTTTGGAATTGTGACTTTAAACTTGGAATTCTGACTTTAAACTTTGGAATTCTGACTTTTAACTTTGGAATTCTGACTTTTAACTTTGGAATTCTGACTTTAAACTCGGAATTCTGACTTTAAACTTTGGAATTCTGACTTTAAACTTCGGAATTCTGACTGTAAACTCGGAATTCTGACTGTAAACTTGGAATTCTGACTGTAAACTTCGGAATTCTGACTGTAAACTTCGGAATTCTGATTCTGAACTTCAGAATTCTGACTCTGAACTTCGGAATTCTGACTTGAATTCAATTGTCACAATTCCATTATTATTATTATTATTAATTTTTTTGTTTTTGTTTACAGTGGCCCTAATCCTCCTCTGTGATGTCACCTAAACATCACACTTTTTTTGTAACTTCCTGAATGTTTGTAAGGATGTGATGTTTTATTCTGACACTAGCTTTGGAGATTTAGATGATTTAAAATGTGTCTTTTTTTTAAACCACCACTAGCGATGTCCTCCAGTGCCTTACAAATAAATTATATTTTGATACTGATTAATTCTTTATTCTCTCATATTGATCTGTGATAAGGAGCTGAATTTCATATTCATGGAAGGGAATGTACTGTAATGGAAATGCGTTTGTTACTTTTTATTCATATACTTAAAGTCACACTGAAATGTTATTTTACGATGAGTTTAATGTGTTTTGTCTTGAAACATGTTTGTGGAGGACGTAACACAGTGAGGGAGAGTTAAAATATAGTGAGAGTAATATTTTGATCTGATTATATCCAAAACAAACTGAACAGATTGTTTTTAATTTCATTGTGACTTTGAGTATTTAGCGATGTATTTTGAAATGTAAATAAAATTAATTGCAAATGTATTTGTAAATGTAAACATTAATTCTAAAATATATTTTGATGACTTGCTACAGTTTTATTTTGTGTCCACTTCATTGCTTCAGTGTTTTATGTTCTCATTATTACAGTGTTTGAGTAAAAGTACTTTGTTACTGTCCTTCCCACACAGTTTTTTTTAAGTTTTGCTAAAATTGTATGCCGGTGATTACTGCGTATTGTTCACAGTCAGATCTTCAGCTTCCGATACATTTTTAAAGTTCTGAGTGTTTTAAGAAAAACGGATTTGTAGCATTCATGTGTGTTGAGCGTCGGCAGAAGTCCAGAAAAGTACATGTAATGAGCAAAGCGGCCATCTTGAAAAGCCAGTTTTCATCCGTGATGTTAGCTAGCATATGTTCAGCACAAGTCAGGCTTGCTCACAGAGAATATAACAGTTGGTATTGAGAACATATTAGATTAGAGAGTTTATTGTCATTGAGTTTATTCACATTAAGGTGCACAAGAATAAATAAAATACAGGCAATCCAACACAATGAGTTGATGCAAAGACAACCCTTCATGGTTAAAAGTGATAAAGCTCAGCAGTGTGTGCTGATATTGTAAAATCTTGGCCATAACTTAAAATCTTTTTGCCACTTTGCCCAAAATTAACACACATGAAGCAGTATTTGTGCTACACTTCTGGCCATGGTTTATCAGGCTATGCAGAAAAACTAACATAAACGAATATTGTAAGTTTGCTAGCTACAAGTTGACAAGAAACATGTGGTAATGGTAACAACAGCTAACATGCTAGATAACAAAACTAAGAAATGCGGATTTACAAAGAAATGAAAAAAATCTATTCTTTTGATGCCTGGCTAAGTTGGATGGGTTGTGTTGTAATGGTCAGATAAAGACGAGTTTTGTTAGCAGGTATTGGTGTGTACCTTTGGCTAACCCTAACCCTAACTAATATTTGAACGCTTGCTAGTTAAGTTAGCGAGCTTAACTAGCAAGCTAATAGAAAGATTTAAAATGTACTCAGGATTTGTTGTTAAACGTGCAGACAGGAGGTTGATTTGGACAGAAGATCAACAGCTAACAGGTTTGCTAACGTAACTAACAAAACTGCGATTTCTTCAACAAAATGGTGTATTAATTGTGTTGCACAGTCACAGGAAGAGAATATATTTGTTTTTTCGGAGCAGGTATTGATTTTAAATAAATGTCAGAGTGATTTGATGTCCTAACCCTCTCTGTATTTATTCATACCTCTGCTACCTGCGCGCTGTTCGGCCGCCAATTGTGTTGCCGTGTTTGATGTACACTCACACTATCACATGTTCAAACACACACGCACTGCTTTGTCATTCAGCTCCTTGACTGTGTGTTCACGCAGTATTTACCGTCTGAATCAGGGTTGATGATGTTGATGATGGAGTGAGCAGAGCAGAGGAAGAAAAGGAGGAGCTGGTGTGTTCACTTTGCATTTTCTGAAGCCTCAGATAACGAGAGGAAGAGGAGAGAGTGACACGTTAAAGCTTCAGCAGCCTCTCTGGAGGAAAAGGTGAGTGATTTATTACCTTTAGAGAAGCTTTACGTCTCAGCTAACCAGATTTATATCATACGGCAGTTATTGATTAAAGATCTGTGCATGTAAGATTATTTGTGACTCAAAAACAGTCACAGCGATCCTCAGCTTCACGATACAGCTCTACTTACATTTTATATGGTTTCAATGCAATATTGTCTCAAGAGCTCAAGAACATTAAACCTTTTGATTTTTAGTTTCATATTTTGCGTTATAAATATGTAAAGACTCCATGGTTACCTTGTCTAAATTAATGTTAGTGGTTTAGTTTGGTTTATTTAGCGAGGACCACGTGCACGACACTGAGACAGCAGGGTTAGCATCAAGCTTATTTGCTGCTTTCTATTAATTATCTGGACATTCAAACAATATAACAATATAAAAGGGAAATACATTAGAATTAAATAAAAGGTTAATATTTGTAGAGAATTATTTTGCAGAAATAAAATTTGAACACAAAGGATCTTAGAGTAAAGCCTTCAGATCTTTGTAGAGTATTTTTAATTTTCATATGTGTCCTATTAAAAGTGAACAACACGTAGCTGCACTGTGAGCGCCTCCGCCTCCTCCTCATCTGCAGTCCCTGTATTGGGTTTCATTCCTGCAGTTCTGACTGAATGAACGCTGATCAATTATTTACAGAGAAGCTGAAGGTCAGAGGAGAAACCTCGAGAGACCCTTCGGCCCCGAAACAGACACTTCTGAGCCACAACTCCACCAACGAGACCGAGAGGACGATCAGGACGAGGAGGACGACTGGAGGTAAGACCAGACTCACCTCTGATCCAGATCAAGCTGATGTTATAAATGTGAAACACTCACACCTGATTGGCCAAAAGCAGCAGTTTTGCTTAATTCACACCGTTTTGATTCAGATCTAGTTGAGTCTTTACAGTTCAAGTGTTTCGTGGACTGATTTAGGTTCAGTTAGGTCAAACACTGAGGCACAGATCCAGCTGTGACGTCTGATCAGATCAAATAACTCATAACTCAATCAACAGAACATTGGAAACAATTGATAATCAAGTAATCATTTGGGTTCTAGATCTAGTTCACAGTCAGTTCACTTCAATGTGAGGATATGTCTCTTTATTTTCTATGAAACTGAACTGAATCTATTTCAGTTTCTTGTGTGTCATCAGACAACACAAGACATTCACACATGTCAACTTGGGAAATATCCAAAACTGTAAAATACATTTTTGACTTTTGTTAAGACCAAACAATTAATCAAGAACTACAGTCCCAAAAGATATTTTCTTTTTAAATGTTATGCACACAGCTGGAGTCGTTTTATTTCCTTCATCAGACAGAAATCTATGCAGATTGGTAAATTTGATAAAGGCTCATGATTAAACTAAATTATGACTTTGAAGACTTGAGAGTCAACAGTCAACATGCCAGCAGCTCTGTGAGGCTGTACTCAGGCACAGCACTGCTTTTACCTAAATGCTAATGCTAGCATGCTAATAAGAACATCCACTCATAAAGAGCATGTTCATCATGTCAGTCTTCAGTTGATTCCTACAGCTCTCATGTTTCTGTGATGAGCGAGTGAACAAAAACTACTTTGTCACAAAGACATTCATGAAGTTTGTGTCAGTAATGACGGGTCCATCTGCTGGATCATAAATAAACATTCAGTGATTCTAGTAGTCGGTTAAATGTCTCTTGGCCATTTTCACCTCAGTCCGGTGCTTCTGATATCTGTCCACAACCTTCTGGTCGTCCTCTGGCTGAATTTCTAACCACTCCTCTAGACAGAATCGGTGAAGTTCAACTACATGTGGCAGCGTCCTGCCACAGACTTGTTTCTTCAGCACAGTCCACATGTTCTCGATGGGGTTCAAGTCCTAATCCTCAGTTCTAGCCTGATTGATCCATTCCTTTACCACGTGTACCAAGAATTTGGAGATAATCCTCCTTCTTCATTATTCCATTTACTTTCTTTAGAGCAGCAGATCCACTGACAGCAAAACAGCCCCACAGCATTATACTACCAGCACCATGCTGGACAGTAGGTTTGGTGTTCTTGGGGTTAAACATATTGCTGCTCATTGTGATCAAACAACTCAGTTTTTGTTTCAACTGACCAGAGTTTTCCTCCAGAAGGTTTTTTCTGTGTCCATGTGATCAACAGCAAACTTCAGTCCAGCTTTAAGGTGGACTGAAGCTAACCCTAACCCTGCGTCTGGATCAAGGACTTCCTTCATGTACAGCAGCCTGTCAGCTCATGTTGATGTGAAACACACTTCTTGACTGTGGACACTGACACCAGCAGCTTCTAAATCATTGTAGAATTGCCTTTTGGTGTTTTTTGACTCTTGACCAGTTTTCTCTCAGCAGCAGGTGATAGTTTGTGTTCTCCTCCTGATCGTAGCAGTGACACAACTGTGTCATGCACTTTATCAACACTTGTTTGTACAGTTGATCTTGGGACCTGTAACTGCTTTTGAAATAGTTTCAATGTTGGAGTGTGACAGTCTTTTACACAAGAGCCACAGTTTTGCTGAATCCTTGAATACATCTCAACACAAACTGCAGCAGTTGTTGTGACGTTATTAGACAGGACAAATTTAAACCCTGAACCCTGAACCAGACCACCAACCCGCCGTACAGAGAGGCTACGAGAATGGAGAGAGGTTTCCGGAAAGCTTTGTTAATGATTGAGGGGCTAATTGAGCGAAACGCAGTCTTCATCAGCAGAACAGCTGCAGTACATTCTGAACGAGCTTTTCTGAACTAATGACATGTTTTTTCTTCCCCATCTCTGTCACAGAAACTCCTTCTACATGCCAGAGACATGTCGACGTGAACAGAGATTAGATAGATAGATAGATAGATAGATAGATAGATAGATAGATAGATAGATAGATAGATAGATAGATAGATAGATAGATAGATAGATAGATAGATTGGATTAAGGACAAATGAAGGAAACTTCAGTGAGTGAGAAGACTTGAATCTGGAAGCTAAGATGACGCCAGAGGAACCTGAACCGGTCCAGCTCTGCCAGAAATAGCCTTCATCATGGGACTGAGCCAAGCCTCCAACATCACCCCAGACATTGGTTTGGTGGCAGCGGCGGTGAGCAACCACCCCAACACCTCCGGCACCTCCACTCTTCCTCCGTCGTCCTGCAGTATCGATGAATCCTATAAGTATGTCTTCCTGCCCGTCTGCTACTCGCTGACCTTCCTCTTCAGCCTCACCCTCAACTCCGTGGTGCTGCTGCGCTCCTGCCGCCACCATGGCGGCTGCTGCAGCGGCATCAGCGGCGGCGGACGGCGCTGGAACACCTCGCTGATCTACATGGTGAACCTTGCCACCACCGACCTGATGTATGGACTGTCGCTGCCCTTCCTGGTGGCGAGCTACGTGCTGAGGGACCGCTGGGTGTTTGGGGACTTCATGTGCCGCCTCGTCCGCTTCCTCTTCTACTTCAACCTCTACTGCTCCATCTTCTTCCTCACCTGCATCTCCGTGCACAGGTAGGAAACCCTTAGCCCAATCAGAGATGAAGTGACCACCACAGGTGCTCTCAGCTGATTCTTCTGATGAAATCACAGCTTTTACTTTTGAGACTTTTGAATTGGTGTTTAAACTTTTGTCTCAAAACAATAAGATGCTGCTTTGTTTTGTCTTTATTTATCCATGATCTGTTTACTTTGTTTGGTAAATTGACCTTTTGCTCACTGACTGGCATGGTAAATGAAAAGAAATGCTTTTACCTATCTACTACTGACAATCAAGTGTTAGGTGCGTTAAAATAAACATTTGGTGCAGCAAATTCAGCTGCTAAATGTTACCAAATCTTTCCAAAAAATCTTTCTGCAGATTAAATCAGTCAATCAATCAGCCTCAGTGTTTCTGCTGCTTTTATATTTTCCTGTTAACGTTCATTTTTTGACGCGTGTTATTTGAACTTTGACTTGCTAATGTAGGAAGCTAGCTGATTCTCCTGACCTTTGAGCCAATCAGAAGCTTTTGAAATGTTAATAAAAGGGCCAAGTTAGCTGATGGGTTTGACTTAAGAGAGAAAGACAAGTTCTGGTTCACACACCCCAAAGCTGCTGACCTATTTCCTCACTCTGTCACACAAACCTACAACAGGTATGCAAGCTCATTAGTGACAAAACAGTTATAAATCTAAAAGTTAAAATTGAGGTTACTGAAGAACGGGTTTAAAATGCAAACAAATGATATGTGTAACACCAGGCTGTGTCCATCAGCTTTTTAATCAATCTAAAAACATTTAAAGGTCTTTCTTTTAAATAATAGATCTACAGAGCTTGTAGAAAGGTGCAGAAGAAAAGTGTTTTTTCCTTAAAAACGAGGGTGAATCTGTAATTTAAAAATGTTGGTGGGTCCAAAATGATAGTTTTGTTTATCTCTGTGTCAGAATTCTGATGTATATCAATAGTATAACATTGCTGGTATCACGTGGTTTCTGTGTTTCGTAAGTAACAACAGTCTTGGTAGTTGCCAGCTGGTGGAAAAAATCAAATATAAAAATGTTGGATTTCTATAGTATGCGTCCAGTATAATGTTAGCTAGCGACCACTGACAGTGAAAAACTGTAAAAAATATTGAATACAAAGAGAAATGTGCATCAGATTAGGCGTGCTGAATCAGTACCCCGGTTTTAATCACTTCTTCAAACACACTTTCAGAAAGCTGCTTTTAACACCTGATTAAGATGATTTCAGCGTTGTTTTCCATCTAGACTGTACTTTATTATTATTATTTATTTCCTCATATCAGAAGGCTGAAGTAATACACAAAGTGCGAGGAGTTTGTATTTAGACTCTTAGTTAGTCGGTTCTGTAAAAGTTATTTTACACATCAAAACACAGTTTAGGTTTGGAGTAAAGCAGCTGTCCTCTGGAGAAATCCAGAGCTCCATCAGAGCTGTTTCAGGAGTTCTGAGTTTCCTCTGTCCTGTCAGGTTTATGACTACAGCCTTTAGTTTTGTTGCTTAAATGTGTTACAATATTTGCTGCAGTGACATTACTGCACGCATGGAAATGTTTAAAATGACTGTAACCATCAGAGCAGAGTGTACACAACATGTGAACCAGCCTCTGAGACTCTTTTTATGTTTTATGTTTGTTCCATCCTCAGGTACCTGGGGATCTGCCACCCAATGAGGACCATCACTCTGGAGAGTAAACGGGTGGTGAAGGCGACCTGTGCACTGGTGTGGGTGGTGGTCTTCGTCCTCACCTGCCCCATATTCAGGTTCGCCCAGACAGGATACGTCAGACGAGGAGGCGGCGGGGTCATTGAGCCTGGAGGGCCAAGGGAAGGCTGGAACAGTTCTGGATCTGAGTTGGACGACCAGGAGGGGTACATGAACTGCTGGGACGATGCCATCGATAAGGAGTTTGCTGACTACGTCCCGTACGGCATCGTCCTCCACCTGCTTGGCTTCTTCGTGCCCTTTGTGATCATTGCCTGGTGCTACTCTCAGGTGGTCAGGACGATATTTCAGACCCTGCGGTCCCCTCCCAGCTCGATAGAGGGCGGCGAGGACGGTCCGGTGGGAGACGGCGCTACAGAAGGAGTTAGAGATCGGGAGAGAACCTCGGTTTCCATCTCCGGATCGCAGTACTCGCACTACATACGGCGGCGACGGAAATCCATTAAAACCATCGTAACCATCACGCTGCTATTCGCGCTCTGTTTCCTGCCCTTCCACGTGACGCGGACGCTCTTCCTGCTCCTGCGGCGAGGGCAGCTCGGCGGCTGCAACGTCATGAAGACTGTCTCCATCTGCTACAAGGTCACCCGACCGCTGGCCTCCTGCAACGCCTGGCTCAACGCCCTCCTTTACTTCCTGACGGGGGATAAGGGCGCCCCCTGCTGCTGGCCGGCAGAACCCACCGTCCGCAGAGACCGCCGGAGCGGCTCCCTCTGGTGGCCACTGAAGATCCTGAAAAAAGACGGTGTGGGAGAGGATGACCAGGAGGCAGCAGAGAAGGTTAAAAGGGAGGTGCACATGGAAAATGAGTCCAAGTCTTCACGGGTCATCTTCTAGAAGGTTTTAGAGCCACTTCTTTATCAAAAAAGACTTGAAATGACGTGTGATGCACCAGGAAATGATCCAGCAATTTCACAGAGAGCTGCTCACTGTTCCTGGATGTTCCCCCAAAATTTAGAGCAAATTTTTAAGTAATTTCCAAAACATCAGCGAAGGAAAATGAGAATTCATGCACATTTAAATCTACTATCTTTATGTGAATATCAGGCGTTGTTGGAAGAGGTCCAGTCGAAGCTCAACATGATCGTAAACTGACATTTCTGTGAGTTTAGGAAGATTACGTCTCCTCCTCGCTCAAAACACATCTGATGATTTAAACGTCCATTTTATTGTGTTGCATGTTTCGATACACCAACTTTTCCAAATTGCATTTTCTTTTAAATTTCCTGTGTTTCCACAAATTAGAAAATACACATTTGAAGCTAGATTTCCCTTGTTGACATTGTTTCGATAAACATTTCTGTTGGTACCCAAAAAAGTATTTATCTGCCAGCACTACTGAGAAGACTTTTTAAGGTCTCAAATGCAACTAAACTCCAACTCCAATTCTGAAAACGTTGAGATGTTGTGTAAAATAAAATAAAAACAAAATGCAGTCTTGTGCAAACGAGCTGTTTATCGATGGCTGTTGTGCAAAGTGTTTCTGAGCTCATGTAGAATAAGAAAATATTTACAAAAACCAATGAAGATGGTGAACTAGACATTAAATATATTGTCTTTGTACGGTTCAGTTGAGTAACTGTCAGAAAGGATTAGCAAATTAAAATGAATTGTTCTATTTGTTTTTTACACAGCATCCAAACTTTTTGTTCTGTAACCAGGGTTATAAAACTGTCCTCAGAACAGAAAGAGCAACATTTCCTGAATCATAAAGTTTGAGGGAACGTGTTTTAATCAACTGCCCTCAAAAAACTAATTCACAAACTCAGCTTTTGCTCTTTGTTCCCTTAATGTTGTCATTTGTAGCATTCCTCAAATTAAAAGAATTATAACAAAAACCCTTCGTCCTCCCGACACTCAGTGCAGATTTAACTGACTTTTATTCAGACTTTGGATTAACATTTGTGGATATACTTGTTGTTTTAGCTGTTTAAAACAAACTACGCTGTAAAATCTGACAAATTGACTTCGCTCAAAGTCACCAACAATTTTAAGTTGTTCAAATTTTTTATTTTTTTTCTTTACTTGGTAATTCTGCGATAATCAGTTTCCTGACATTCTGAAAGTAAAGTCAACATTTTAAAATGTTCAGTGTGCAATCATTCAAAGCAGAAAACAAGTCAAATCAGGTATTAAATCAGACAGGATGCAAACTAAATATGGTCGATTTGTTTGTATCTTATGATGAACCTAAGCACAAAGGAAAAGGAGGAGCTGCTCACAAAATAAGATAAACTGTAGGTAGTTATGAAACAACTTACAGGTGTTTTATCGTTTCCTGTTAGGAGAAAATGGTAATTATTTGAAGATACATAATTAGAGATTTATTTGGTTGTACATACTGTATAGAAGGGGTTTGGGACACTCTGAACATGGTTGTTTTGTGAAGAAATTAATGATTATTCTGTTGATCATTAGTCATATTGGTAATCTTTGATGTAAAAATATTTGTCAAGAACTAGTTGAAAGAGTAGGCGGTGATGTGATCAAATATCTTGTTTGTTCTGACCAAAAGTCCAAAACCTGAAGATATTCAGCTTGTAACGACAAAAAAAAAGAATTCAATTAATTGAAAACTATTTTCCACACTTCTTTAGCTGTAAATATGTTTGAGCACACAAATCACTAATTTGAAAGAATAATTTTCACCTGATTTCCAGCTAATAGTCTCTGTAGCAAACAAATTAAATGTCCACACTAAATGAAAAACACTGTAAAGACTCAGCGAACATTCACCTCCTGCTGCTGTTCGCCAGAGAGCAGAAAGTTGACCTTTGACCCTGTTGCATAAAATCTGTCTGTTCTGTTGAGTATTAACCGGCTGCTGACTTTGTGATACTTTTGCTCATGTTGGTGAAGACAAACTGAATCGTTCCTGGAACATGTTATTAATGTCGGCACTCCTCTTTAGATGTTAAACCCTGAATGGCGGCCATGTTGTCTGAATGTAGAGCAACACTGCACACTCCTGCTTCATGTCATCTCGTTGTTGTTGTTGTTTTGGAGCTCAGGTCAGTCTGTTGTCAAACCTCATATTTTTCACTTGTGTATTTTGATGTTTTGTGGCGCAATATCCGGATTAAAGTCTGTTGTTGACATCAGCTGTCTGTGTCCTCGGCCTCGTTCATGGTTAACTAGAGGATCCGCTCGGTCCCAGGAATGATGAATCAGCTGAACTGAAACACACATTATATTTCACACTGATCTGGTAATTCATTCATATACCACTCAACTGTCGACCTTTAGTATTTCTAACATGAGGATGTTGTTGTTCTGCAGAAGATTGCTAAGATCTCCTAATTATTATGTTTAATTTATTAAGATTTGAGCTGAGTAAAGATTCTGTGCAATATCTTTTGAAATAACTCTTTTAAAAGTCTCATTCAAAAGGTACAGGATGACATGTCGGCACTGACTGAACAAGAAAAGAACATACTGGAACCTAATGAGAAAAAATTTTTCTGATTGGCTCTCAGTTTGATGGAAACAAGTACAAAATTAACATTAACAAAATAATCCACAGCAGAAATTTTTATAAAATCAATGAGGTAGTTCAGAATGTACAATGTCAATCTGATGTGCATTAAGACAAGATTACACAAGAATTGTAATTTCCTACATTTCCTGAGGAAAATTCACTTCAGATTTACATGTGCATGATTATAGTACTTACAGTCCAAACAAGCTAACACAAAACATAGCAACCCAGCTAATATTACTTACAAGTTTAACAGCAAGAGGGCCAGCGCTGCGTCATATAGCCATTTATTTCACGAATCTCCAGCCGAACAAATAGACAGGAGATCAAACCCTCCCCCTCAGGTCACATAGTGCAAGAATTTGGATCAAAGGGTGAAATTAGCAAGAATTTATCAGAGACAGCCAAACACTTTTCCATAAGTTTATGAAGTTTCCCCCAAATCAACAACTCACTAAACTGACACATTTGTTAAGGGAGTCTGGGGACTTTCTCCACGGGGACAAAGAAGGAGCCTATATTGTTACTGTTTAGTGTCTTTGTAACATGTGACATGTTTAGATCAATAACATGTTTCTTCTTTCATAAATGGAGTGTAAATGGTGACATCAGTGTAAACAGTGTGTTCAAACAGCTGATCAATGTTGGCAGGTAAGACTTTAGCACTTTAGACACAGAAGCAGACAGGTTGGTACAGACATGCTGCCACAAACTGACACTTTGTACAAGGAGACAAACAACTTCAGCTTCTGATTTAATGCTGAATTTACAACAAGGACACAACGAGTTAGAATCTGTCAGAGACACAGTTTCATAATGTTTATAAAGTTTTACGCTACTCAACAACTCCTAAAATTAGCTGATTTGTTAAGGGAGTCTGGTGATGTTGTGGATGATAGTTGGCTTCATGTGTTACATTTATGGCTGAAATTACAACCAAACCAATGATTTAGAATTTGTCGTAGCTGTTTTACAAAGTTTGTTTAGTTTCTCTTAAAATCACATGATTTGTTAATGCAGTCTGGTGATGTTGTGGTTTAGTTCCGTGAGTCGTTGAAACAGTTGTGTTCGAAAAGCTGCTAAATGTTAGCATATAAGACTGTAACTGATTTAGATGCGTCGTTTTTAGATTCAATGATTTATATTAATTTAAAAATTGACATCTACTAGTATTTTTTTACAGGGCAGACCTGCCACATCCAATATGGAGGACGCGCTGATATATCGAGTCGACAGGCCGACACAGTCATGGCGTCTACGTACATATTTCTATGGGTAAGACGAGCTCCAGACACAGAAGCAGACAGGCTGGTACAGTGTTATAGAGGAGCAGGGTAGCTTCACTCATAAGCTCCGGAGCAACCGGCCTCAATGGTGCTTAGAACTGAATGCTAATATCAGCAGCTAGCAAAAAAGTTAAAGATGAAATATAATGGAAAAGCCAACATGCTGATGTTTAAGGCTTCTCACGTTCACCATCTCATGTTAGCATGTTAATTGGCAATAAACAATAAATATGTTTGGTTCTGATGGTAGTCTCATTAGATCTGCAGGCATTTGGACGTAAACTAAAGCTTTGTTCACATTAGTACGGATATTTTGCAAAATTACCATTTTCTTGTCGGTTTTGGCCTCTTGTCCACAAGCAAACAGCTAGGTCACTAAAAACTGAGATCTTTAAAACGTCTACAAAGTGCATTTTTATAAAACTCAAGTTTCTGTGTAACCGCGTGCAGGCCACATGTTAAATAGAGCGTTTGAAGTCAAACCTCAGTTCACACATGCCCTCTGTTGCTTTCTGTAAGGAGCGACTCCACCTCGTCTACACAAATTAGTCTCCTTTTGATTTCAGTTTCTCCACAGCAGCCCGGCGATGTGTCAGGAAGGTGTTCAATCAAAGGTCAGGAAATATGAAACACGACTTCATCTGTCGGAGTGCTCACATAAAAACTAAGACGTTGCTTAATTTAGTTTGAGTTTGTTTGAGTGCTGCAGCTGATGGACAAAAACCTCCATCAACACTGAATACAAGACACTTATACAGCTCATAAAACGAGTGTTGTGGTGAATCACCACATCTGACCTTCTCAATGACTCAGATGAAGCTGCTGTTTATAAGGTTTAAAACCTTTTTCTACACCTGCCGTCTCTCCATCAATCGATCAGCTCCCACTGGGTGTCGCTGATCAGTCTGTAGTTGAGCCTCCGGTAGTTTTCGGGGTGAACTCGTCGCTGTCGCCACACCTCCTCGTACAGGCTGCGTATGACTGGTGGCAGCGGTGGGAAGCCGGCGGTGCGAGCCAGCGTGTTGCAGTACTCCCACTGATTCTGGTCCAGGATCATCAGGTGACGCTGTTCGATGATCTGCTCCATCTTTTCCTGCTGCTCTCTCCAGACCTCTTCCTCCATCTGAGCCGCAGACGGCAAAGTGACCGAGCCGTCCAACACGGCCAGAGCGAACTGGACCTGCAGAGAAGAGATAATGAGAAGAGGCTGCTCATCCCTCCTCCTGTAAAGCATCTCTCCACCTGTTGACTCTTCAGCTCACCTGGCAGTTGAAGTGTGGGAAGGGGCAGATGATCTTGCAGATACCGATGAAGAAGAGCGAGGGGAAGGCTGGCGGCATCATGTAGCGGTACAGCGGAGACACCAAATGGTCCTGGATCTCCAGACCGAGCTGAGCCCCGTCCAGGAACGAATACGTGAAGTTGTACCCGGTGCAGAACATCAGGACGTCGGCGGTGCCCACAGAGCCGTCCTGGAACAGGTGGGTTTTATTTTGGGAGACTAACTGGTGCTCAGGTAACAAACAACACACTGCAGCTCCAACTGGAGAGTCACGTCTTCAGTGTGAACACAACAGAAACCAAACAGAGTCACATTGAGAGCAGTTTAGTGCTGAAAGTCTTTAGAAACCTGGAAGCGAAGGTTGCCGTCCTCCTCGACCGCCACCACCGGACTGGACTGTTGAATCCCAGACGGGAGAGGGAAGGTCAAACGAGGACGACGGTGACTCAGAGTCACCTGGAGAGAGAGAGAGAGGGGGATTGAATCGTAATGATATTTCCAAATTCTAATTTAACAGGAATCACAGTCATCAACACTGTGGCCACATTTGTTTTCAGCTTACTTTTGTGTGACACTTTTAATTTGAAGATATTTTGAAAAGCAGCTGTAAAGAAATATCATGTAATTGTATTAAAGTGATCATATGTGAGTCTGAGCTGCAGCGTGTTGTTGGTTACCTGAGCTCCAGCTTTGGCCAGTTCAATGGAAATGTCCAATCCTGAAGCTTTGGCTCCCAGAACGACCACCGACAGACCCGCGAACGGCTCTGCACACCTGTACGCATGACTGTGGAGCACCTTCCCTGCAAACAGAGACAGGACTGACATCAGTTTCATCACGAGCTTGTGTTAGCCTAGCTTAGCACAAAGACTAAAAAGCATGGGGAAACTGTTAGCCTAGCTCCATGAAAACCGTCCAACAGCTCCAAAACTGTCTTTCAACTGGAAAAAATACTATGTGCTCCGTCTGAAGTTGAGCAAAGGTCGACCTCGACCTCACATCGAGCGTGTAAATAAAGTTTTTTCAGATCAGCTTGTGTTCTCGGGGCTTCTGCAGACTTGGATCGCAGCAGACGAGCTGTATGGAGCCATTTCATGTTTTTGGTTTGTTTCTCCGTTTTAAATCAAGTCTCCAGCTGCTTCAGTTGTTTAGCAGAATGCTGCAACTCTGTTTTACTGTGAAGCTCCAGAACTGTTCTGTGGACTACGACACTTCACCTGACTTCCATCAGCATGGAGGGAGGAGAGGATGTGGGGAACTGCTCCTTTATGCTTACAGAATGTCCATTTAATATTCTCATATGTATGTTAATGTGGACTGTACCTTTAAAGTTCTCTATCCCTGGTATGTCTGGGATGTGAGGATCGGAGTAATGCCTTAAAAACAAACAAAAGTCAAACATCAGAGCATCCGAATAAACACATTTAAACTGGAAAATGCAGCATCCAGTGACTCCTAGTGGCAACAGGAGGTACTGACTGTGAAGAGTCCAAATTTATTAAATGATTATCAATAAACTGACAGTCAGATCTCACCCCGAGCAGACAAAGACCGAATCGAAGGTCTCCGTTTTCTGACAACCTGAGGAATCACATGATGTCACTTCCCATGTCGTCCTCTGCTCCTCCCCCTCTGTTGTCATGACAACGGGCTTAACGTTTTCCACCATTGTGTTGAACTGACGCAGAGACACAGAAGAGAGGAATAAAGCTGAAATAAGACTTTTTTTTAAAAATTTCCAATCAATAGATATAAAAAAATTGAAATTGTAAAAAGTCAGAAAATGTTTCTTTACAATTTGTGCAAGGTGGCGTTTTCAAATGTCCTATTTTATTCAACCAATAGTCCCAAACCTTATTATCCTTCAAGACAAGATAGAGTAAGAAAAACTCAAAGCTGAGGAAATGGAACCAGACAATATTGGCATCTTTGTTTAAAAAAATGACTTAAATTCAAAATATTCACAGTTAAAATAATAATAACAACAGATTGTTTCCCTCTGAATGTGAATCAGTTGGCTGGTCAGCAGCAGGACGACTCACCCTGATGTGGGGCCGGATGCTGTGGCTCTGGCAGTACCTCTCCAGGTACCTCTGGACCTCCTGATGGGGCATGAAGCTGTTCAGCTGGGGGTCGAAGGGGAAATCAGGGAACATCATCACCTCTTTGGGCAGGTTGGTTCTGTCGGGAGGGAATCAACATCACTCAGGTGGAGGCAGAACGTCTGACGGACCTCGACTGCTCGTGAATTTTGTTCGAACCTCAAGAGCAAAATATTAATACTAAACTAAACTGATGAATGAGCCTTAATCTTCTGTATGGAGGACTGAAAATGCCAAAACCCAAAACAAAGACATAAATAAATATCAGAATGAATCACTACAATAAAAGCACCCAAAACTTAAAAATATGACATGAATCAATATTTCTGTTTTATACAGATATGCTTCTGTATTTATCCGTCTTTGTGTCATTTCCCTGTTTATCTACTTCCTTATTTCTTAATTTTCTATCAAACCTTTTACTCATTTTTAAATTTACTTATTCACACATTCATTTATTTATTTCTGTATTGTTTTCCCTTTGCATTTTTCAAGATAATACATAAACAAATCAATTAAGTCCCACATTTAATCTAATATCATCATCAGTGCATTTAATAGCATATAATTCATTTATGCACAATTTATTTATTTATTTAGGCAGTTTCAATCTTCCATACACAGAAAGTTCAAGATTTAATCTGATGATTAATTTTGCATCGATGTTACATTTTATAAATGAATGAACATTTAATTTCTAGTTTTTAATGACATATTTCCTGATTTATCAACCCATTTGTTTATTTATTTCTGATTACTGCAGTTTAAGTCGTCCATACCCCTGCAGTGAGTAGAAGAACGTAACAAACAAAGTGCTCTGGAGTCAAAATATTAATACTGCACTTTAGAAATACTCTGTTACAATGAATGAAAATGTTACTCAAGTAGAAGTATGTTAGTGTAACTGAAAGTGCTCAAACTCTTCACATGTTCTGTGTGTAAAAATCTTAAAGTTGTCAGATAAATGTAGTTGAGTAAAAGTACAATATATCCCTCTGACATGTGGTGGAGTAGAAGTAGAAATATCATGAAAAAGTACTCAGTTACGTACCGGAGGTCTCTGTACATGCTGCTGTGAATCGGCCGTCCGTCGTCGTGCGTCCCGACGCGTTCATCGTAACACCAGGTGCCGCCGATGTTGTCGGAGAGCTCGAACACCACCGGGGGGGTGAAGGTGTTCGGACGGGACAGGACGTGTCTGGCTACACAGAGTCCGGCCGCCCCGGCGCCGACCACCGCCACCCGCTGCAGCATCATCAGCATCCTGATGGAGAGAGAACAGATGAGGTCTTTACTCAGTGACAGCCACAACAGGTCTGATGATGCGTCTGCTACAGGACTCGAACTATCACCTGAAAGGAGACGACTGGAGGGTGAAGGAGCATCACTGTTTCTCCCTTTCAATAACCAGACCAGAAGAAGTACAAGTATCATCAGCCGCATCATCTCAGAGTATTAACAGTTAAAGTCCATGAAATCATCCTCTGTGACTGATAAAAACCTTTACATTATTAATTCTGGTGATTTTTTCTAATGTTTTTTGTGAAACATTGACCATTTTTACAATGAAAAGTAAAAAGTAGTAACTTATGTGGTCAAATACATGTAGTGCAGTAAAAAGGACAATATTTCTCTCTAAAACTCAATGCATGGAATGTAACTGTAAGTACTGTATTTGAGTATTTCCAATTTCCTGCTACTTTGAACTTCCACTTCACCACATTTTGGAGTCAAATTTGATACTTTTTACTCCATTACATATATTTCATAACTTTAGTTACAAAAGTCAAAGTAGCAAACTTTAAATGCATTGTTTTTTTTGTTGGTTTTTTGTTTTTTTTACTAATAATGAGAAATATGCTCAATATCTGATTTGATAATTGGTCGACTCATTGTATAAAGTATGTATATGCATGTAATTATGTAATTAATTTTTTATACTAAAGTAAATTTATGGTCCAAAAACTATTTTTGATACTGAATTCATCTACTATCAGATATTTTTACTCCAGTATTATTTAACGTTTACTTGTAATATTCTAACTTTTACTCCACTATGACTCTTGGGGTACTTGACGACAGTACAGTACTCGAGTAAATATACTCTAACTATAAGTGTTCTAGTGGATTTGGAGAGGATGTGGACTCTGACCCGCTCGGACTGGACACTGGACAGATGTTCACGTTACGGACATGTTGAGTGACGTAATAACGTTAGCTGTTAGCTAAAGCTCAGTTTACACTGTGGTTTAAACGAGCACAGACAGACAGATAATAAACAGGTGTTCTCTGAGTGATTCAGGACAAACAGACATTAAATTATTAATTCTGTAAACTTCATATCTAATGTTTAATTTATCTTGTTGAACGGCTCACAAGCTAACTGCAGTTGGATTAAACTTACTTATCACTTGAAGTTATGCACTGAAGTCAACTGCGCATGCTCACAGAGAACGACTACAAACGCTGTGCTAGCTAAATGTTAGCGCTTCTTACGATTAAAGTTAGAATAAAGACACAAAACAGACACGAAACACTTGAATTAATCAGAAGTGTTACCGGAGTCTCCGTCAGTCTGTGTCTGTTCCGGTGTCCTGACTGTGCGCTGCGGGAATCAACCAAACATCGCTGAAGTATTAAATGAATCTGTGAGGGCTCCTGCGGACAAGGGACCAATCACGTCACAACAACGTGACAGTTATTCTGTAACGAATAGGTGTAATGAAAAGAATAGTTCTCTTCCGCTAAATGTAACAACTTCCGACCTCAATCCTTCAGAATAAAAGAGTTATCCCGTCAACATTTAGTAAAATAAACTTAAAAGTTGAACTAAACAGCTCGAATCGTAAGTCAAAGCTTTTCTGTTGGCCTGTATTTTTTTTATCCTAAGACTGATATTTAATTAGTTCTAGTCAGACAGAAAAATAATAAGCGGTGTAATTATTTCTACTACCAGGATTTTCAAAATATATAGAAGAAAAAAAAAATCACTGATTCGTTAACAGACCAGTTTAAATAATAAATATGCAAATAAAGAATTAAATGAATACATAAAAAATATGTCAAGGAATCAGTAAGTGGTATTACAAGTTGGTAATTCATCAGAAAATACATAAACGTCTTTTATACTTCATGTACTGTGACAGAGAAAATGTAAACCCTCACTATAGCTACTATAAAAAGATTATACTACATAGAAAAGACTTTTTCTTACCATAAAATACTTATGTGAATAGCTTCTGTCGACGTCAGTCATAAAGATGCAGATGTTGAGGCAGCTTCAGTTCAAGTTGGTGCAAATTTTAAATGTCATAACATTAACGAAAAACAAAGGAAATCTAGCATTTCAAAATGTCAAAGATTTTATTAAAAAGACAGAAAAAGTAGATGAAATGTAAATAGATGAATATGTTCTAGTCCAAATGAAATATTCACCTCATTGCTGTTAATGTTTAAATGTTCTCAAAGAGCGACTCTGTTGAATCTGTCACATGATATTTTCTCACTGCATTTTGAGTTTTCATCTGTTTAAACTGTAAATGTTTAATCTTCTCCTTACAACTTCAAACTGCATCCTGCAGCTTCGTTGTGATAATGGCCTCGGAAAAAGCTGTTTTACAACTTCTACTCTCTTAAGAACTGAATTCAGTTAACGTCTCAAAACGTCAAAGGGGCTTTATGTAACAATTTGTAGTAATTTACATGTATTAATCACTTTTTTATTGGCCATATGAGAGCAGATTGTAACACAAAGTCTGTGGACAATTTGTTGAAGTTGCTGAATGTGGCTGGACTGTGAATTTCTCTGTGAAGGACTCGTGTCAGACTTTCTAAGACAGTCCAGAAGATGTGACTTTAAATCAAGGAATCATTCAGTGGTATTAAATGTTCTCAGTGCCTCTCAGCGCCGCTAACAGAGAGCAACAGTAGCTAACCTTAGTTTATAAATAGAGTCTGCTAACATAAACTAACAACCGGCTCCCAGCACCTTTAATGTCACACACGTGACATCATCCTTCAGAAATATGTTGTTGAGTGTCTGCCTCAAAGGCCTTTTCTGTCCCTGCTTATTATTTACCAGTGAAGTTTAAGTGAAGTTTCAGGAGCACTTTTGGATCTTTCCAGGACTTTTAGACACAATTTGTTGAAAACATAAACTTAGTCAATAGAAGAAAATCTTGTTCGTGAACTACAAGCTGGGAATCAACGATGTCAACATGATTTATTCCGATGGAGAAATGTCTTTTGCTGCAGCAATACAGTGATTAAAATGGAGTATCTTCCAATCAGCAACAGCAGCACCGAGCGCTCCAGTCGGTGGGCGAGGAAGCTGTTCATCTTTTGTTTTTCATGTACGGCCACCTCCAGTGACATCATCACTTGGCGGTGGCGTTCCCGTGTGGCGGTGGCTGCTGTTGTGGCTGCTGCTGCTCGGCCAATGCCTGCTGCAGCCGGGTGCGTTTCCTGGAGTAGTGCTGCCAGTGCAGCAGCTGCTGCTCGTCGATGAACTTGGCGCACTGAGCGTTGACCAGCTCCTTCCTGAAGTGTTCATACTGCAGCAGCTCCAGCATGTGGAGGCAGTGAGGATACCTGCAGAGGAGGAAGAGGAGGAGGAGGAGGAGGAGGAGGAGGAGGAGACGAGAGGCGTCACATCTCCACACAGTCTGAACCAAGGGAGTTCATATCTGAGACTGAAGGAGGGACGAAGATCATCACAATGAGACAATCAAACCAAGATGTTTGATCTAGTTTTCAGCGGAGGAGTCTGACACACACAATGTGACTGAAGCTTAAAGGATCAGTCTGCTGCACTATATTTTTCAGATCCAAACCAAACTACATGCTAGTCCGTCTCTCAATACTGTCCGACTTCCTGTCTGTGGTTCTGAAAGCCCATTGGTCCGTGCTGAAGACATAACACGTTTGAAACAGCTCACACATATATAGCATCAAGTTTATAAAAGGATTAGAATTTTCTTAAAACAGTTGTTTACTGCAGTCTTTAGCTTTACAACCATAAATGATCATTTATTAAACTCATAGCAGTTAGTGACATGCTACTATGTGTTTTAGCCTGTTAGCAAGGAAAGTTGCAAGTGCACTGCAGGACGAGGTGTGTGTGTGCCAGCGTTGTCTTACTTGAGGAACTTGGCGTACTCGGGCTCCTTCCAGTACAGCAGGTACTTCAGGTAGTTGATGAAGGGTCGCTCCCTCAGGACGCCTCTCTGAGCCAAAACTGGACACACAAACGCACACAGGATGTCAGGAACTTTCTCTTAATACACAACAGATTGTGCTTCGCAGCTGTCACTCACAGTTCAGGTAGTTTGGGTTGGCCAGACACTGGATGAACTCCAGCTCTGACTGGAAACGGTTCCTGGCCTGCTCCTCTGGACCAGAAAACACATGACATGGTTAAATATTTAAATAATAATTACCAACATGACGATGAAGATGTGACTGTGTGTGAAGAGGTGACAAAACTTTAGGAGATACAGATTTAGACACACAATTCAACAGCACCTTTTAGTCATTCCAATTGTAAAACGTGCATTTGCCTTTTCACTTTATTACAAGAAGAATGTGGATTTAGCCACTTAAAAATATAAGAATGTCTACTTTATCACGTTGTCTCCTGTACATAAAAATAACTGAAGGGTTTTATGTAATAAGTCGATCTAAATGAGCTCTACACAGCTAGCTTCCTATCAAAGAACACGGCCTTATCCGTGTACACCAGACTCCATTCAAATACGGAGCAATTTAACGCCGTGTTGCTCATCAGTCAATCACAACATTGAAAGTTGGTTAAACAGTTACTTAAATATGCTGGACAATTGAATTCGTGCCGATTTGCATAACCAGTCTCAGCTATTCGAAAAATGTCTAAGTCATCCTCAAACATATACATTATTTATTTCGTCAAGAAATAAGGCTGCACTTAATTGGAACAACTTCTGATGTATTTCGGAATAGCATTGTCTCCGTGTAAGTTAAGGCTATGATGCCGACTTATTCAATACCGCTACAATAGCGGTACGAATAACTAAACACAAGTGCACAATGCCTCCATTAATACGCTGAATCGTGTTTATGTATAAACAATTGGAATGTATGTAACATGAACAAAAACCTCGACGCACCAGACTCTATTCAAATATCTGGCAATTTAATGCTAACGCATTCAAAAGTCCGTCACAGCTACACACACAATATGTCTTCAGTTGTTTTCCAAACAGATATTTACTGTATTTAAAGCTTAAATGACACTCATTCATTGATGAGGTTTCGTTGTCTCCAAACAGCTTTTAAGCTAGCAAGCTAACATTAGCGAACCAAGAAGCTACATTATCGGCTGCAAACCTGTTTCCATGACTCCGGCTGCGGACAGAAGCGGCCCTGAAGACGGCAGACAGACACGGCGAGATGAGATATTATCTGTTCAACTAACACACGAACACATAAACTGCTGAGCGTTGTTTTATGTTGCTTTCTTTAGTCGCTACTGTCATCAAGAGTGGGAAGCATATTTGCCGTAAATCAAACCCTCTTTCTGACCATTTATGTCAGTTTACGGCAGCTGTCGTTCACTTACTGCCCGCTAGAGGGAGACATTTCACAACAAGCTGCTCTGTGCCCCTAAGGTTTGATGTGTGAGGTTCTTAAAGTTTATCTAGATAATATCAAATATGTTCATATATATTTTAATAAATGCTTTATGCACCAGACTTTGTTATGAATTTGATTAATGTTTAGAAGTGAATACTGTTATTGTTAAACTTGGTAGCATCATGTGATTAGATAAATAAATAAATAAATAAATGAATAAATGAATAAATGAATAAATGAATAAATAAATTTATTATCAATACTACTGAAGCGTGTAGCGAGTGGACTTTGATTCTCTCTTTTCTATTCAACATGTATTTACAGTTGTGTTCTGATCTTTACTTTCCTTAAAGCTGCACTAATAAATATTATATCAACAAATGATTAAGTGTAATATGAATGTGACTCTGGTAGTTGTGAACTCAAACAATTGTACAGAGAATCAACAGCACTATTTTAATTATTTATATTATTCATTATTTATAGTAAGTTTTATTTAATTCCATTTGTAAAACGTTTATTTGCTTTTTCACATTATCAAGAGAAGAATAGAGAATATGGCTTTAACCACGTAGAAAAAATATAAGTAAGAATTTCTACTTCATCATGTTGTCTCCTGTACATATAAACAACTGAAGGGTTTAATGTAATAAGTCGATCTGAATGAGCTCTACACAGCTAGTCTCCTATCAAAGAACATAGCCTCATCTGTGTGCACCAGACTCCATTCAAATACGGAGCAATTTAATGCTGTGTTGTTCAGCAGTCAATCTCAACATTGAAGTTGATTAAACAATTACTTAAATATACTGGACAATTGAATGTGTGCCAATTTGCAAACCAAGTCTCAGCTATTCAAAAATATGTCTAACTCATCCTCAAACATACACATTATTATATTTTAGGCTGCACTTAATTGGAACAATTTTTGATGTAGTTTAGAAAAGCACTGTACGTTCAAAGGCTCTGGTGCCAACTGACAACAATTTAATTTGAGAATCATCTCAAATTGAATAAATGTTGTGAGATATAGAAAAATCACTAATATTCAAAATTATTTTGATTTCAGCTGCAGCACAGTAGCCGAACAATGCAGTCACGGAGCTTTCTTGAGTCAAAGGAGTCATTGGGTAACACCAGAAATGTCCATGGTTCTCAAAAGGAACCCTGTCAGGCACTGGGTTCTTCTAGGAATCCTCAACTGTTTTGGAGACCTCGATTTTTAAAAAGGTTCCTCCAGAAGTTCAGAGATGAAGAAAACTGCATGCTGGTGCCTCCTGTGGTGGTCAGAGGTTTCTGCAGGAGCTTATTGGTTGTTGAGGAATCTTCCAGGCAGTTCCTCGAAAAACCTTCAAAATATTATATAGTTCTTTGAGTACTCCTCATCACACTTAAATCATTTCTTGAAGCAACTCAAATATTTTTTGAAGCTCCGTGGGTAACATTTCATACTGGTGGCACTTTTAGTTTTCACAGTGTGTGGAGGGTTTTGTTTTTCCTGTCTTGTTAAGTCTAAGAGAACTTGGTTTTAAGAAAGACAGCACACATAATATAAACTGATATAAAAGCTTCAATAATACAATCAAAAACTTGTTGTCACACATTTCTTTAAAGATCAGTTTTTATTAACACCAAATACAACTGATGGTAACAAGATGGTACAAAACTCTGAAGGTTACATATGTACAGTACACATTCTCTCTCTTTACTTACATGTTACTGAATAAAAACATGTTTAAATAGATATAAAATGTACAAACAGTGTTCCGTCTAACAACTTCAAATAATTCCAATTCACAGGGAGCCAGTTTCACAAATAATTTACAGAAAGTAATCTGTTAATAAAGTCCCCACAGAGGAACAAATAATGATTAAATAAAACACTAAAAGAGTCACGTCTGTTTTGTCGTACTGACAAGACTATTATTTACCTTTTCAATGTTTAACTAAGTATTTGTGTTGAAATCTTTAAGCAGAAATTATCAGATAGAGAGGAGAGAGGGGGAGTGACACGCAGCAAAGGGCCCAAGGTCGGGACTCGAACCTGCTGTAGCAAGGACAAAGCCTCTGTACATGGGACGCTGCTCTACCAACTGAGCTAAATGGTGCCCCCATTTACAAGTAATTGTATTTGATTTAATACCATGTTCTGGGTGAATACTCATTTCTGATTGGCTGCAGAGTGTCAACTATTTCCTGATATATTGAAAAGTTCTGTTCATCATTCTAAATCAATGTATTATCAAATCTAAATATCTTATTTACATCACTGAGTGTAGTTCTTCAGCGCACCACAGGATGGCGCCTGTAACACACAAGCTGCGAGACGTCGTCGATAACGCCCCTCTGAACACAGGATCGTCTCACATCCTGTTCAGCTCTCCACTTCTGGCTGCCGCTGACACACGGACATCATTTGATCGTGAAAATCTTGTTATTGATTTGAGGACAATGAGACGGCTGGTTAGCTATCTGGCTATTTACTGTTTGTCAACGATACGTGGTGTTAGTAGCTTTGACTCTTGCTAGCCAAACGTTAGCTTTTTGGCTAACAGCTGAGCTGAAGCGTTCAAAGAGCTGAGTGGACTAGTTTATCTCCTGTTGCTAAGTTATATCTAAAGTCTGTAATATTTACAGGAGTAGCGAACAACGTTTCCATTATGTAAGAGCCCTGTGAGGTTGTAATGACTGTTCCAGGTATTAGTCAGTGTTATGGCTTGTAAAAAAATCTTTTTGATCACCAACTGCAAATGCAAGTTATGAAAATATAAAATAAGGGTCTAATTTTTTTACTGTGGCTATTGACCACAGTATTAACAATGTAATGCCCTTTTAGTTTTTCATAGTAGGGAATAAAGAGCAATGTGTCAAAATAAAAGGTTCAATATCACCTCTGCTTTTCTACAGCCACCACACAACTGTAAAGAGGTTGAGTGTCAGATATATGCTGATAATGCAATCATCTATGTCGTATCAAAGACCCCACAACAGACTGCAGAGTCACTGAAGAGGAAAGTGGCCGGTGTCTCACAGTGGCTTCAAAATAATCTCTCTGAAATGTGCTGTACTGTTAAAATGTGCTTTTCAATAAGGTGAAAAACATGCAATGATTTTACAATAAAAGAAAAAGAAAAGAAAATATAGAAAGTAAATGGCATTTATCTAAGTGTCGCCTTGGATTCCTAATTAAAACTATATCTATATATTTTATTACACTTTGCTTATTGTGTAACTGTCTGGGGCCATAAAAAACAACCCCTAAAAATACCCCATCGGAGTTCAGAACTGGGTTCTTAGCAGCGGGCTTTTAAATTGAAAGTAGCGACCGCTATTAGCTCGCCGCTACAACAACAAGCGGACAACCAAGACAGCTACAGAGACCGAGGAGACGCTAGCATCTCCCGGATCTCAGTGGCTTTCCAGTTGCTCATCTTCGTGGATGAAGTGATGAACTGACTGCTGTGATCAGCTGTTTCCTGGTTTTAAAACTCCCGGCTGTGGGTGCACAGCAGTGCACGTCATCCACACCTCCGCCCACCTCAGCATTTGCCACCAAATTGCCGCCTCGGATTTACACAGCAATGGAGGCACAAATAAGTGTAACGTTACTCTCCGAGGGGCAAAACTGGCGGACCAAAACAGACCACCAGTTTGACGCCTTCTGTATAAATCCGCGGAGCGAGCCGCCAAAAGGACGGCAAACTGGTGGCTTACTGCCCAGAATAAAAACGGCTAGAGAAATGATTCTAAAACAGACAAAGAAGCCACTACGAGGGATCCAGTTAGAGGAGACTGTAAACCAGAAAAGCACAGGACAGCATTCAGTCAGAGAGTTAACTGTGTGCCCTGTAACTGCAGCAGCTGACAGATCCTTTAGTGGAGCCTGAGTCTGACAAAAAAACACTGTGAAACACTCTCTACATCAGTAGTGAGGAGGTCCAAACATCAAGTCGATGTTCCTGGTGGCTCAGAAGCAGCAGTCCTAAGCTGCAGAATACAAAAACTAATTTCACCTAAAATCTCAGAGTTGATTTGAGTGATGAGGCCTGAAGGTAACGATGAGGCAGCAGGTTGGTGTTCCTACACCGGTGCGGTGGTGTTGGCCCATGAAGGGAAAGAGTCCAGGCTGAACATGAAGCGACCCCAACTGTTGATGGCCAGACTGATGCAGCCGATCCCGAGGATGTTCATCACCGCGCCTGCTTTAGCCTGTAGGAGACGGAGGAGATCATTATGACTTCCTTGGATGGTTCTGAAGAGTCTTTTATTCTTGTCCAAACAGAAGCAGGACTCACCATGTCAGACACTTTGAGGATACCATATGAGAAGACGATGGCGTTGGGGGGCGTGGCCACCGGCAGCATGAAGGCGAAGGAGGCGCTGAGGGTGCAGGGGATCATCACGTACAGAGGGTTCAGGCTTATAGACTGGGACTGAGGCGGGTGACACAGAAACACAGACTTCTGTCAGTAAACATACAGACGCAGAACATTCATTCATTTTCTGCTCCTGTTTCTAATTTTACATTTTAACTCTGCCACTGTTTGAAGTCAAACATCTACAGGAAGTGCAGAAGATTAACAAAATAAAACTGACCCCGCCCCCTCCTACTCTGATGACGAGCGACTGTTACACTGTGGACTTGCTACATGTATCGTGAGTGTATTGCAACTGTGTGTACGTGTGTGTGTTTTGGTACCATGGAGGCGAGGACGGGCAGGAAGAGTGTTGCCGTGGCGACGTTACTGGCACACTCGGTGAAGGTGGCGATGAGGAGGCAGAGGATGACGGCGATGGCCCAGGGAGGGATGGAGTGGAGCGGCGTCATCTGGGTGCCGAGCCAGCGGGACAGACCGGACTCCTGACAACACACAGACATCATCAGACGTGTCAGAAAGTACACACAGTATATAGAAGTAATTAAGTACAGATGCTGAAATGTACTCAGAGTATCAAAGTAAAAAGTCTCCTTCCCTCTGAAGGACATTTCTAATCCAGAATTACCCTCAAATGCATTCAAACTACAGTAACGAGTCAGTTTTGAAAATGTGAGGAGGAGAAAGTTCAGATGTTTTTGTTCAGATGTAGGGAGGGAAAGTCACAGAGATACTGAAGTAAAGGACAGATACCTGGAGCATCTACTTCAGTACAGTAACTAAGTATCTGTATTTCGTTACCTACCTTTTTTTAAGGTTCTATTTTTTAGAGCAACTAACCATAAATTCTCAGATATCAGAACAAAGAATGTATTTAAGTTAGGCCTATATTAGGGACAGGCCTCTATTTTTGTCTAATTTATTTTTTAAATAATTAATAACATGGTCTGGGGTGAATACTCGATTCTGATTGATTGCAGAGTGTCGACTAACTCCTGCTCATCATGTAATGTTAGTGCGAAGAAAACCAAATATCCACATGTGTTTTCTGCTGGAATGTCACTGAGTTTCCTTTTTAAAACGCATTACTTCTGCTGCATTTACGCCTTACATCCACAATAATTGCGTTTTATAACCAGTAAAATGGAGACTTTTGGAAATGATGAGACAGACACCAACAATTTAACATTGTTTGACAGTTACAGGGGTCGTTGACTGTGTTTTTAATGGGAGGAGATTTTCTGCTGTTAAATTCTGCATTTCATAATGCTGCCACTTTCCACATTTGCAAGAGGATTGCTGTTATTCAAACGATTTGCGTTGATTCTCCAAACATGTTGCCACACTCCAAAATCTCCCCACTCTCCTAAAGCTGTTTCTTTGAAATGATATTCTAACCTGCCAAGAATGTCACTTTTTGTCAATAACGTCCTGTGAACTTTGTTCTTTCCAAACTGTCCTCGCTCCACAAAACATCATCAAACGTCACCCTCTGAAGATCTAAAACTCTGATCTGCACAACAATACAAGTACAGGAAACACACACACACACACACACACACACACACACACACACACACACACACACACACACACACACACACACACACACACCTCGCTGCCTTTGGCCAGAGCGAAGCCTCCTCCCAGCAGCAGGAGGATGTTCCAAGGCATCTTCTTCTGTGTAACCTGCCAGGTGAGCAGAGGAGGGGCGGGGCCTCGTGACACCTGGGACTCTGATTGGATAAAAAAAACACACACAAATCAATGTTGTCTGTCTGCTATGTGTATGTGTGTGTGTGTGTGTGTGTGTTTGTGTGTTACCTGTTTCAGACCTCCTCCAGAAGCAGAGGAAGTACGGTGGCTCGGAGGGAAGAACAAACAACAAAATGGCAACGAACAGAGAGACGGTCGCATCAGTGACAAACCTGCAGACACAAAAAGTGAATACATTTTTTTTCAAGCGATCAGGATCAATGGAAATTAAAATAAATTGACTTCACATTTAATATATTGATTTATAAAACCAAATCCTTCTCCTTCTCACTTCCTGTGAGTCTTTATTGATTCAGATCTCCACATGGTGCAACACAGCCGCTCGGTGCATGAATGAAGATTTGACCACAAAGTATTTACCTACACCCAGCGACCAAAAGTCCTCTCAGGCTGATTTATTCTAACCTTTTGAGGGATTTCATTGAAAAAAAATTTTTAGTGTTCAGAGTGTATTAAAGGATATGATTAGATTAGAGTTCAAATTACACACTGCTTGCACTTTCTGATTTGATATCATGTGTGAAAGTTGTGTTTGGACGGATAAACAAGGAACTGAAACTCATTATGAAGTTGCCGATTCGGCTGATAATTCTTTGCAGCTTCACATTGTCTCACAATTCAATTAAATTTTATGTTCTTAGTTGCTAGTGACATCAGCTGAGTACGATCAGATGTCCATCTGCACGTCTGAACTTCACTATCACACTGTGTCATCAGGAAACATGTTGAAACCATCCGTTTGCACAAACCGCAGGTCCAAGGTGACCGATTACCCACAACTCCCATTCAAACCAGGCCAGGAGATCACGAGTCTGCGTCCTGCTGCCTTTAACCTCGTTTTTTAGGATGAGGAGAAAGAAGTATCATCCTCCGCTGGACACCAAAAGCTGACAGACAAACATCCTGCTGTCAATTTATCTACACAAGGATTTGACTTCTGTCTCCAGTCCATAAATGTTCTCGACTGCACAAAATAGTTTTCAATTTGTCTTTTTTTTTCCATATTGAAGATGAAACATTGATGAGACTGATTCTCATCAACACCTTGTCTTCACTAAAGAAAGAAAAGTGGGGGCTTGGTGATGGAAAGTAAATACATTCACTCAAGTATTGAGTTCCCAAAGAGAGGGAGGGAGGTCAGTGTGCCATGATGAATTTACTGTTCAATCACACCACAAAAAAAAAAGAAAAAGAAAATAATTAGCTAGCTAACGTTCCAGTTCCTAACCTGCATGGTATAGAGGTTGTCTGGGGTCACTGGTTTGTGCTCAAGTTTTTCTTGTGGTTAGTTTGTTAAACAAACAACAAGTGACGCAGCTAATAGAGTGGATCATGAACTGTAGTTTCCCTGGTAAACACACCAACCTCTTCGGCTGTCGCAGCTGCAGTGTTTTTAGAGGGTTAGTTAGCGGACCATTGGTGGGGAAACCCCACAGACACCCAACCTGTCTGCTCTGCCTAACAAGCTCAGAGACACTTTGAAGAGATCTCAGCACTCTCAGCACTCTATTATAACACAATCACAAACACTACGAATATCTTTATTTTAATTCTGTTTCTTTGATTAAATATTTTAAATGAACATCAGTCTGTCTCAAAAGTGTTTACTCCAACTGAACTGCAAACTTTTATGAGCGGAGTTCAGAAAAAGCAAAATGAAATAAATGATTTATTTCTCCCTCTTCTGAGAAGGGGAGTTTTGTTTTTAAATCCCAGACTGCTGTTTTCCTGATGTGTGCTCATCTTGTACTTAACAAAAACATCACAGTTAACAGCCAAAACATCTGTGAGGACAAACAGATCAATGGTTGACGTTGTCTGCTCATCATGTGCCCCAGCTGGCAGTTTATGAATGAGTGTGTATGGATAGGAGAGCAGGTGATAGGTGAGGGGGCGGAGCCAGGTGAGGTGAGGGCTGAGGGGTCTCAGAGTTAGATGTTTGGTTGCGAACGAAAAGTCTCTTTTTTTGCCTAAGAAGGTTCCAAACTGAGTGACATGACTTGGATGTATCTCAGTGTCAGCTGTGACAAGAAGGGTTTGAATTCTTGTAGGAAAGGTGTCTCAATCTGTCCTGTCGTATTTCCTTTAGCTGCGGAAACACTGGACCATTCTTCACCAAAGGAAAGGAGATAATGCCAAGTTGCAAACATTCAAGCCATACACTATTTGATCATTCAAGAAAAAAAAAAGATCAACTAGTCCCATCACACATCCACAATGTTCAAAGGATCCGACTCTGAACTTGTGGCAGGTTCTGTTCACTTCACTATAATCAGATTAATGTGTGCAGATCATGCAGCTCAGTACTACAGGTCAGAGCCTCAGCTGTTGGCTCAACACCAACGCTTACGGTTTGTACTCAGGACACGTTTCCTCTGTTTGTTCTTCGCCTCTGATTCCTGTGTGTCCAAGGATTTTGCCCAGAGGCAAGGTCCGCGTTTAACAGCAGTTTGGGTTCATTCAGTCCTCTGAACTGAAGCTTTTTTCCACTTTACATTAATGCACACACACACACACAGAAATGTGACGGATTTATTCAAGGCAGCGTTTCTGTTGAAAAAGAACTACAGTCCAGACTGAGGAGATATAAAAACAGAGAGCTGAACATGTTCTCTGGTCTCAGGTCCTCTCAGTGGAACGCAAGTTGAAATCTGAATGAAAAGTTTCTGTTTTCGTGTTTCTAACAGTACTCAGTGTTTTTCAATCTTCCAGGTACTTGTATGTGACACAAAAACAACATAAACTCATATCGTATCTTTGTGGTACTCACTCAGCCTTGGCGTTGAAGACGTGAGTCGCCCAGCCGTCCACGAAGCGCGGGTCTCGTGTGAACCACAGCGCCACCATGAGGATGAACAACGCCAGGACGCTGATCTCTGCGTAACTCATCGGTCCCAGACGGCGATACTCATCTCCGATCACCTTGTACGCTGCTCGCTCCTTCTCCGACTGAACCGCCCCACAACCCCACGTCTTCCGCAGGCTGCGACAAACGAAAATCAAAGTGTACCTTTTATGATCTGCATTTTAAAGTACAGATACACAGTTAATAAAATGTGTGTGTTAACTGCCAACGATAATAACTATGGTGGCCCTCAGGGTCAAAACACAACAACACTCCGGAAGACACAACAACATTTTACAGAACGCAGCAACATTTAGCAAAACAGGACAACATATAAACATTTACATTTGAGAAAGTAATCAGTAATATCTGAGGAAATAAAGTGAAAGTGTTTTGATTTTCATGTGTTCGTGTTCTGTTGAAGCGACTCACTTGCAACCGATGTAGAGGAACTGCAGCCAGAACCAGGCGAGCGTCAGCATCAGCACCATGGTGGGGAAGGCGAATGCAAACCAGGATGCAAAGTTGATGACGTCACCGTTGTTAGGGAAGAGTCTGTGAAGAAGAGCCAGACAGGAAGTAACAAAAGACGATAGATTTTCATTTCACTATAAGAAGTAAGATTTTTGTTTCCATCTGTTTGTACATTAGCACTTACTGGTTCATCTGTCCGATCAGAACCAGGTTGGGTCCGGTTCCGGTCAGAGTAGCGATGCCCCCGATGCTGGCAGCGTAACACACAGACAGCAGGAGACCTTTACTCATCTCTCTCCTCTCCTCCTCCTCGTCGCTCAGCTCCTCCAACTCCATCTGACAGCAGACCTTCTCCACTGACACCGACGCAAAGTGGGGTCATTTAAAGGACTAATTCAAATGTTTAGACTTAAACTTTAGTTCAGTTAATCTCCTCTGTGGACTTACCTGGCTCACTGTACGTGTAGTCTGATGGAGGTTTGTCCTGGGGGGGAGGTTTGACGACTTCCTGTCTGCCCAACTGACCCTCTGATGCTTTCTGCTCAGAGGACATCTTGTCTTCTAGGTTGCTGGTTTTCTCCGAGATTCCTTGTGCCAAAGTGACAGCATTCAGACCTGTGAGGAAACATCCAGAGGATGAGTGTCAGACAACAGAAAAAACATTGGTCCCTTAATGATTCACAAGTTAGACTCTTCAATCTGTAAAGTGAAGTGCATCGATCGTACCGTTCTCCAGAGGAAGAGCCGTCGGCAGGATGCTGCTGTTTTTCTCCTCATGTTCTTCATGTAGAACCACACTCCTTCTCTGGGTCTTGAGGGAAGGTTCAGGGTCTACGTTGCAGTTGAGCTGGTCCAGGATGGCCTGGACGATGGGGACCATCATGGCAGTGGTGGCCGTGTTGCTGATCCACATGGACAGGAAGGCCGTCACTCCCATGAAGCCGAGCATCAACCTGAGAGACAAGAGAAGAGGAGATCATCAAAAAACTTGTGTCCTAAACTCTGTTTGTGACTCAAACAATCATCGTGGTTCAGTGCGGGGCCGGAGACTCACAGGGCGGGTCGAACCCCGACCAGCAGCAGCACTCTGAGCGCGATCCGTTTGTGGAGGTTCCAGTGCTCCACTGCCACGGCCACCATCAGCCCCCCCACAAACAGCATGTTGGTGTCCTTCAGGTACTGCATGCACACCTGGAGCACAGCAACACAAACAGATTACACATAAAGTTAACACTTCAGTGCTTCTTAGACACTTATAGCTCCGTAAATCTTTGTAATGTCAGGACCAACAGCACCAGCGTACAGTATACAGCACCACGTGTACGCTCAGTACCAGCTGTGTGTGTGTGTGTGTGTCCAGTCTTACGTCTTTGGACTGCATGATGCCGAGGACCGGGAACAGGATGGTTGGCAGCAGCGCTGTCACCGGCAGCGGCAACACCTCAGTGCACCAGTACACCGCCATGAGGGCTATGACATAAGCACAGGCCGCCTCCTACACACACACACACACACACACACACACACACACACACACACACACACACACACACACACACACACACCCATCTCAGGTTAATTCTTAGACCCACAACAACGTGCAACAGTCAGAAGGACTCACAGTCTCTTCAGTCTTGTTGTGTAACGTATGAACCTGCAGAAACAAACGTTGTTTGCGTAGAAAGACGAGGACGTGTTGATTCAGACTCGTGCTGTGAACTCTGAGCTGGAATCTCACTGACGGCCCACGAGGATTTACAACCCGTCTGCTCACCGGACAGTTCGTGTTCACTCACTTGCTGGACGCCAGAATCCAGCTGAGACGAATAAGAGTTCTCATGATCGACTCGACTGACGGACAAAAGACAAATACCTTAAACGTGTGTGTGTGTGTGTTTGTGTGTGTGTGTGTGTGTGTGTGTGTGTGTGTGTGTGTGTGTGTGTGTGTGTGTGTTGGCTCTTTATAAATGATGTACTCGAGTGAAAGTAGTAATACCACAGTGTGGAAATACTCTGTTACAAGCAGTGTTGTTAAAAAGTAACTCATACTTAATTAAAAGTAACGATGTTGTGTTAAAATAATCTTAAAGTCTTAAAGTATCTGATGTCAAATGTTTTTTATTGCAAATAAATGTCCTTAAATATCAAATTACAAGTAAAAGTAAATTAAACATATTTGTATACTTCGTCTCTGATACAAATAAATTTAGTGCAGTAAAAAGTACAATATATGATTCTAGAATGTAGGACAGAAAACAGAAAATGTAAATACTCAAGTAAAATACCTTAAAATTAAAGTACAGTACTTGTATTGGTAACACGAAGGCCTATAAAAGCTCTGCACTCCTGAATAATAGAGTAAAAGTATTAGAATCACAAAGTACCAAAAGTAAAAGTACTCAGCCCATTTCTGAATAAAACATATTATATATTCATTCACATTATTATCAGTCCATTAATGTGTTTAAAACTTTAATGTTGCAGATGACAAAGCTGGAGCTCTTTTTAATGACTTTTTATACTGGATATTTTATTCTATTATAATATATAAAAACATAAAATGTAGTGGAGTAGAAGTAGAAAGTACGGGAAAATGAAAATACTCCAAGTACAACTTAAGTACAATTTTGAGGTACTTGTACTTTACTTGACTATTTCCATTTTCTGCTACTTTATACTTCTGGAAGCAGATATTACTCTTCTTTCTCTACATTTATTTGACAACTTCAGTTACTAGTTACTTTACACATTACAGGCTGCATCAGAGCCAAAGCAGCACATCTAAAATTAATCAATAGAAAACGTGGATTCCAATAATCAGTCATACTTTGAATATCAGATACTCAAGTACTGTTCATACGGCTGACTTTCACTTTTCCTAATATCTGTACTTTTACTCGAGTATGAGTTTGGGGTACTAAACACAACACAGCTTTATTTCATCACTTGAGTAAATATACTCAGTTACATCCCACTACTGCTTTGAGAATCATGAAATAACAAATAGAGGAACATTTTCTGCTTCAACTTCTGTTTCTTAAAGGCTCAGGTAACTTTTCCCAGAAATCCACACCTCACAGCAGGTGTGTGTGTGTGTGTCTGTGTGTGTGTCTTTATTTGAATGAAAATTAGTGTCAGTGTGTTTGGACAGAATCATCGTGTCGTGGTTCTTTTCCCCTCGTTGTTTTTCAGTCCTCTCTGTGTTCTCACATACAAAACTTTAGATACAACAAAATACTCTGTAGGAAGCGTTGCTGGTATCTGGATGATGTCCGGACCAGGAAGTATTACGTTCTTATACTACAGAGAGGTTGTAGGGAGGCGGTAACACCAAGAGCTTTGATGCACAAGCATCTTTTCCCAGTGATGGATGGAAAGAATTCAGATAATGAATAAAGTATAAATACAAAAAAAACACACACTACAAGTAAAAGTCCTGCGTTCAAAACCTCACTTAAGAAAAGCAAAATAAAAGATCTGCAGTGAAAACTATCCCTGTCCAGTGTTGGGTGTTGTGATGTTTCCCTGTCAGTAACTTATGACAGTGAACTTTTACACCGACTGGAATCTGTTTGTCAATCAGTGACAGAAAGTGTCCGAGCAGCTGGAGGGAAATCACAAAGTACCTGAAGATTAAAAAAACAGAACTCCTTTTAATTTTTAAAGAGTTTAATGAACCAGTCAAAAGTAAACTGCTTAATCTGGAATAATGTTCAATTCCCGAAGTGAAACGAAGTACATTTGCTCAAGTGTTGTACTTAAATACAACTGTGTTGTTCTTCACTTGAGTATTTCCATTTTCCAAGTAACTGATTACCTACTGCAAATTTACATTATTAATACAACCAACAGTATTACGATGTGCAATATTGATTAAAGCATAATATAAAGTTATTAACATTAACTCCACTTTTACCAGCTGCAACATTAAAGTGATGAAAACATCACTAGTTTTAATTTGATATTATTCTGAAACAGGTTATTGTGAATTAAAGTAATTAACAATAACACAATAACTAAACAAGTACTGTTTAGTACTTCAAGTATATTTTGATTGAACTGAATAACATGTTTGAACTTGTTTATAAACTGGTTAATCTCAGATGAAGTGGTTATTTTAACTGGTTTGTTCTTTAACTGGTAACCTGAACCGGTTACTGCTCAGTAAACTGGTTATTTAAACTGGCTACAGGTTTTTAAACGGGCAACATGCATCTGTTATCATTTAGTAAACTACAATTTGAACTGGTCAGTGTTGATTAACAGTGCTCAGTTAACTGGTAACTGGTTTTTATTTAGTAAACTGGTCATTTTTTTCCAAAACTGTTAACTTCAAAATGAAATGGTCACTGTTAGATAAGCTGGTTGTTTAGACTGGTAACTGCTCAGTAAACTGGTGGGTCAAACTGGTCAGAATTCAGTAAGCAGGTAAGTTGAGATGGTAATTTCTCAGTTAACTAGTTATTCAAACGGGTCAGTGAACTGGTCTCACCGTGGTGCTGACAGCGAGCGGCAGCAGGATGAAGGGGCTGCAGATGAGGACGATGATGCCCTTCAACCTCCAGACCTGCCGCAACATTTTCACCCCCAGAGGAAGAACCGACATGGATGAAAATGATGGTGATGATGAAGAAGAAGCGTGAGACTAAGTGACTGTCAGAGAACAACTGTGTCGACAAGACTCTGCTCTTTACTGCTCACACACTGACTGCAGCCTCTCTCTCTCTCTCTCTCTCTCTCTCTCTCTCTCTCTGTCTGACACATTTGTGATGCATTTCACAGTCCACAAAATAAATATTAACTTGATGTTACTACACACACACACAGGCTCTCAGCAGAGTAAACACTGAAGAGGAAATCAGTCCTGCTCCGCAGACTTCAGTCGGACCTCAGCTTTTATCTTCCTGCTCAAATTCAACAAATCAGTTAAAGTTCACAGTTTTTTAACTGAAGTGGAGACGTCTGCTGTCAGATGCCGACCATGAATATTACAAACTGCGGCTGTAGTCGTGTAGTTATGTAGTAAAATACTGTTTTATGATCAGAAATGATCATAAAAAAACAAACTTGTGCATCTAAGGTCTACATCAAGTCATATTGTTCTCTTCATCAAACCAGTAACTATTATCAGCTATTGACAATAACACACCTGTATGAATGATTTATCTACACTCTGCCAGGTCAGTAAAGGAAGAAGAAGAATGTAGTAATAATGTAAATAATAATGTTAATCATAAAATAAAGTAATTTTTTTATGTTTTTAATGTTCCTTTTGAGTGTTTAGCAAGACATCAGTCTCTTCTTATTCAATTCAATGATCCATTCTTGGTGACGTCAGGGGTTTCCACTCAGAACAGTAGGGACCCCCTCTGAAGTACATTTTTCATGTCTCCTGGTAAGTATTCTAGGAAAGGTGACTAAACTTTCATGAACAGATCATCTTCTTTTTTAACGACAGCCTGTAATATTTTATGTGGGAGGGTGATAAACACCTCTGTGCGCCAGTAACACCTGGTGCTGATTCTTTAATCCAGCTGCACAAGATGCCTTTTCAAGTGATAAGAGGAAAACACCAGGGTCCTATTTAATTTTAATTTCAAATATCTCTCTAATAGAGTGTTATTGTTCGTAGTCTTAAAAACCTGAAATCAGTTAACATTTTTGCAAATCCAGTTCCCGCGTACCAAAGTCTGTGACTCTATTACTTTGGAAATAAACGTTCAGAATCTGTAAATTAGTAAACTCAACTTGTTCTGTAAACAACAGAAATATGTCCCCTGATCAGGAGGAGAAAGGGAGGTGATGTGTGATGTGCAGCCAGTGAAGAAACTTTTCATTAAGAGCTTTCAGCTGATGAATATTGAACCTATTTTCCCAAAATGTCACTTACACCCCTCAGTATGAACTATACAAAGGAATAATCGCACTGCAATATGAAAATTGATAACATCTGCAGGAATAGGAACAGTAACAGTGGACTGAGGTCTTCATAATTGTGCATTATGATAATCATAATAACAATCCAAAGTTTAAATTATTTTATTTCTTCCTTTTCATTGTCAGTATTATTTAATTTATTCTTCTGTCCTGGCAACATGTTTTTCTTTATCAAAACGTCATGCAGATAAAGTTTCAATGAACTGAAATAAAAAAGTAGGAGAGACAAACTAAAATCATTTCCAAAATATTCACATCCTGTTTGTTTTTGTCTATTTTCACACCAGTCAGTCATCTTTTATTCAATTGTCCTCCTCTCTGACTCTAAGAGTACATTAGCTCTTTATTTGACAGATGTGCTACTACTTCACTTACAGTCGAATGAAGTGAGACTTGAGGTTATCCTCTGCTGTCGCCCAGTGGACACACATGGACACGCATTTATTCATTTATAAGGACTTGACAAGTTTAAGTTAATGCATCCTCAGCTGAACATATAATAGTGGAGAAAGTTAACTGAACTCTCTCGCTGACTGCTGCCAATTCTGTAATCACTTATTTTCTATTAGTCTGACTTCACTCCACTAATTATAAAAAGTCAAAAATCAGTTCAATTTCTGTTATAACACAAGGGTTGTAAAACAAAATTAAGTCCCTTTATGCTACATAAGATAAAAAAAAAAAAAAAAAAAAACACACACAAAAAAACCCCAGTGTGGATTGCAGGGGATGAATTGGGGAGTCCCACAGCCTGAAGAGTGAAGCTGCTGTGTAGTCTGGTGGAGTCCCACAGCCTGAGGAGTGAAGCTGCTGTGTAGTCTGGTGGTACAGCAGCAGATACTTCTGTATCTGTTGTCAGGTGGAAGCAGTGTGAACAGACTGTGTAGCTGGGTGGGTGTTGTCTTTTAGTATCTTTGGGCTCTGTATGTGTGTATATCAGGAGGTTTACTTTTGCTCCTCTGTAAAAGTTAGTTTACTTAGTTTAGTTTAGGTAAGTTTAGGTTATTTCAGTTTGATTAGATTAGATTAGTTTAGTTTGATCGGTTTAGTCTAGATTACTTTAGTTTAGATTAGACTGGTTTAGTTTAGTTTAGTTTAGATTAGTTTGATTTGTTTAATCTAGATTACTTTAGTTTAGTTTAGATTAGATTAGATTAGATTAGATTAGATTAGATTAGATTAGATCGGCTGTGTGGAGACTGAGTGGTGGGCAGTGGATATGGCATCCTCTGGGGATCTGTTGGTAATAAAAGCATACTGGTGAGGGCGCAGGTTGGCTGGGATGTTGACTTTGATAAAGAACCAGTTTCTAAAAGCCTTTCATCAGGATGAGGGTGAGAGCCACACACAGTTGAGATGCAAACTCCCTCTGAACGAAACCAACGAAACAACTTTAACACTGCCACTTGGCACTAACCCCCCCCAAATGAAAGGGCAGTGTTTTGTAATAGAAGACCTTCAGATGTAAGCAGCAGCTCTGGGAGGTGTTCATACAGTCATAATGGTGACATCTCGTGGCAAATCATTGGTGTTGCATTTGTATGGATATATTGCATTTATAATATGATAATATATAAAATACTGAACACAGTCTAAATTTTTACTTTAGCGACATGTACTGTACTAACCAACATTTGTTTAACATTAATATCAAATACTATAAAATACATCACTGAAGCTAGTGTTGTACTGACAACATAGCCTTTAATAGAGCATTAATGATCATATTGTTCTCTCTCCTGGTTACAAAATGTCCACCAGATGTTGAAACCTGAAGTAAAACACGGTTTTCTAAAATTAGTGTATCACCATCCAGCATGAAAATCTTTCCAACCATAAGTTGAGCACTGTTTAGTCTAGTGGTCTAGACCTTCAACCTGAACTCTCAGCTCTTTGAGTGTGTTCAGTTCATTTCAGTCTTGTTTGTCCTGCATGGAAAATCTCGGTTGTATCATCCCCGAAAACAAACATGAAGTTAAACAGATTCTTCAATAATGTTGAGGACAATACGTTGACGTACACTGAAACAAACCTCTGTGACATGATTCACAGAGAGTCTCAGAGACTATTGTGGTTCTGCGGTGAAGCTGGAGGATCAAGGTGAACCCTGTTTGTTAGACAGCTGCATTGTGGGGGCGTTAAGCTGGAACCAGGCAGTCAGAAGAAGACAAATACACGCCCACTCTCTCTGCTGAATGTATGTGTCGAGCGCCATGACAGCCCGAAGCTGAAGGACGACTCAGTGAACAACACAGTTTCAATCTGAAACACTTTAATTCACCGACGAAACAGCGCTACTGCTAATGATAGTTTAGGTTTGTTTAGATCTTTAGTTTAGTTCAGCTTTCTTTAGCTCAATTTGGTTATTGTAGTTTATATTACTTTAGTTAACATATGATTTGGTTAGGTTTGTTTGCTTCTGTTTGTTTTAGTTTACTTAAGTTCAGGTTTGTTGAGAGAGGCTTAGGTTTGTTTTTGTTCAAGTTTAGTTGAGTTTAGTTAAGTTTGGGTCTGTTTTGTTTAGTTAAGTCTAGCTTACTTTAGTTTAGTTTATCTTTGTTTAGTTTAGTTTATCAATGTTTAGTTTAGTTTAGTTAATCTTTGTTTAGTTTGTTTTGGTTTAGGTCTGTTAAGTTAAGTGATGAACAAATTCAAAGGTGCCATAATAATATAATAATCATAATGGCTCATGGATTCACAGCCAAATGTTCAGATTACTAAAAGAAATCAAGTCACTGAAAAGACTTTTAAAACAATCTGACATTCCGTCTCCATATTTTTGCATCCTGTTGTGACCGAAGATATAGTCATGATCTGTCCCGGGTTGATTATTAACCAGCCAATAGGGGGGCAGCAGAGTCCAGCCACTGCGCTGTCCAGCCCGGAGAAGGTTGACCATATCTGTCTTTACTCTTATTTTATTCATCTCATCTTTGCCTCGTCTGCCTCCTCATCAAACACAGGTCAGGTGAGTTCAGACTGTCTTTGAGTTTACTTTTTTTTGATAATGCGTCTGGAGATACATTTGCTGTAAAATTTCAGTGCTGCTAAAATACTCTTACAAACTTAGTGAGGCATAAAGAAGGTTTTGACATGCACTCAGAGAAGATGTACCACCACAGATCTATAGATACAGACTGTATTTGAGCGAATGTGAGCGTATATGATAACGTATAGTGTTTGTACTATAGACTCATATATTTCATGAAGTTTAGTGTATTCTGTGTTGTGCATTCAGTGTATTGCAGCTCAGCCAAAAAAAGGTTCTGAAACAGTAACCTTTAGTCCGCTGGTAAACACAGCAGCCGTATCTGAAACCTCAATTGACTCTAAACCTACTAGAGAGATAGACAGATGTGCCGAAAGATAACATGACAGTGAAAAACATTATCAACAATTTAATAACCTGGCAGCTTTTGCCATTAGAAGCAAAGCTCTAAAGAAGTAAGTCGTTCGAACACTTTGGTTCAGACTTAAATATTTGGCAGTAATTGGAATGATTGTCCTGAAATTTGGTAAAAACATTCTTGGTCCCTTGAGGATGAACCCTAATAACTAATCCCTAGATTTTTTCTCTGGCAACACCAACAGACAGGATTTATCATCACTATACAGACCCTTTCTGTCATCTTTATTTGAACTTAAGTTGAACTGAGATTATTGCAAACATTACTAACATGCTAACATACATGCTAAGAGCAATGTGGACTGTTGGTATAAGCCTGCCAGTCCCCCTGCCTGCTTTTGTCTTCTTTTCAGGACTGGATAGACCAAGTAGGATATTTTCTTTATTTTCTCAAGAAGTGAGGATCACAAAATCATTTACAGTGATTGATGACACCATCTTGTCTCATATTGTGAATTTATGCAGCAAATATAATAATTAACACATGGGACTCAGTGTGCAAGGTTTCTGTACACAATGTTTTTTACTGAATGATGGATTTAAAAAATACATACAAAACAAACGTACTTTGGTGCAAAGGCCTTTAGCCATGTTAATGCCAGGGCTCTCCTCCCTGAGTTCCTCCCAACAGTATTTTGGAGGAGCACGGTCATTGCATGTTATGTGTTATGGTAATCGTCTATAGTAATTTTGATGATGTCTCTTTGTGTTTCAGGCAGGTTGAAATGAAGCTGTGTCTTCTTCTTTTCTTGCTTTGTCTTTGCTGTCTGGGACTGACAGTAAGAACCTTATTCAAAAATTCTATCTTGCTAACGGCTAAAGGGAAACTTATTGGCTGTGTCTTAGTAATCATTCTCTTTATTAGTGAACACTGTCTGTCTTCTTGTTTTCAGGAGGAGCCCAGTCCAGGAACTCCTCATGACTCTGGTCCTGTCGATGAAGATGAGGAGACAGAAGAGGTTCAAAACTGTGGAGGAAAGCGAGTGTTCAGCCCTGAGGAACGCAGGAGGATAGGGGGCACCATAGAGCGACTGGGTTTACAGCTCCTGGAAAATCTTCCTATTAGTCCACAACAGCCAAATGTTGTCCTATCACCTCTCAGCCTGGCCTTTGCCCTTGCTCAGCTTACCTTAGGTCAGTCAGTTTAATTGAGTTTTTTCATGCTTAACAAACATAGCTTACCATGTTTCTGGTTCTCTGCAAGTGATGCTAGCTGCCAGTTAGCTGCACCTCTACCATGAAGAACCGATTCTGAACCAAAAACAGAACTAACCAAAAGAGAAGGAATATATTTACATATTAGTCTCAGCCTCACTGCCTATGTCACTAACTTTACAACTTTGTAACGGTTGGTGTTAGCAAGTTTACTGCTGTGCGCGCGCACACACACACACACACACACACACACACACACACACACACACACACACACACACACACACACACACATACCGGTGAGGATCCCAGAGCAAAACGGCCTTCATATAACAAAAATGCTAATGCTAGGTGAGGGAGAGCTGCAGTATCAACACACAAAAAGCAACATGAAAAAAAACAGTTATCAGCACCAAACCTACTATTCTTAACCATTTTTGGCATCAAATGAAGCTTAAGGATCGCAAAGTCTCTCTTTAATGCCTCTCAATATTACAAAACTAGTCCAGCATCACCAAATTCAACAGGCTAACTTGAATGTACTGCTGAAACTGGCAGGCTGAGTCCAAGATGTCCTAAATAGAAGTCTAAATAGAAGACATAATAAAAACTATGACGTTTTCACAACCTCAAATTTCTTTCTTGAAGGTGCTCATAACGAGACGGAGAAGCTGCTGCTGAAGAGCCTTCATGCCCACAGTCTGCCGTGTTACCATCACATACTGGGAGGACTTCTACCTCATTTCAGAAACACATCGTTGGACGTGGCAACTCGCATGTACTTGAGACCAGGTGTGTTGTCATGAGTGTTGAATTGGTCATGGTTTTAAAAAAGTTTGGTGTGGTACTCGTCTAATCTATCTTCTTCATATTCTCTCTCTCTATTCTCTTCTTTTATCTCTCAGGATTTGAAGTGAAGTTATCATTTGTTGAGGAGTCACTGGCCAGGTATCAACTACACACAGGCCGTTATATACGTACACTGGTTTGAATCAGTTTGCTGTCATTAAAAGACCAACATCCATACAGATAATTGGTTGAGTTTGCATGGCTCAAAAAGTTGACAAAACAGACAGGCATATTAAAGGCTGGTAGGCACTGACAAACTGGCCAGGGAGGAGCAATGACTGTGGGCTATATCCATGGGGGAGCTAATAGGTAAATTGGCAACAGCTGTGGGGATTAGGTGGTTAAGTGACATCTACTAGTGACATCTGCTGGACATGTGGGGAAAGGCATGGTGTGAAAAGATTGGACAGGTACTATGCATGGACATGGCCCTAAATAACTGAGGCTGGAGGTTTGAGGATAATAGAGGATAATAGAGAAAACATCAGCAATCATGACAATGGAACTAGGATCTATCAAACATTGATGGCAATGATACTTTAACAACACAATGGCAGCATACAATCTATAGCAATTAATAGATTACTTAATTTTTGAGATTCCTAAGATTAATATGGGCCATGTTTGCTGTTTAAGTAAAAAAGGTAATTCTTTCCTCTGCAGATACCAATCACAGCCCGTCCCTCTGGTCTCTGTGGAGGAGGTCAACCAATGGGTGGAGAATGCCACCAACGGTCACATCCCCAACTTTCTAGAAAGTATTCCACATGACGTGGTGCTCATGCTCATGAACGCTGTGTACTTCAAAGGTGAACCATTCCGCTAAAGACCACACAGTGTTGCGATTTACACCGATCAGCCACAACATTAAAAGGACTAACGAAGAAGTGAATCACATTGATCATTAAGATACAGTGTTCTGCTGGGAAACCATGGGTCCTGACATTCATGTGGGTGCCACTTGATGTGCATCACCCACCAAAACCCAGATCATTCAGATCAAGTACATCCCGATGGCACTCCCTGATAGCAATGGCCCTCACCAGCAGGATGATGTGTGACCTAGAGAACATGACAAAGAACTCAAGATGTTGATCTGACCTGAATATTCCCAAGATCTAAATCTGATTAAGCATCCATGGGATGTGCCAGGACAAGGCAAATCCAGGGAGGCCCCACTTGCAAGCCACAGGACTTAAAAGATCTGCCACCATGGTCCTGTAGCCAAACTTCAACGGGTCACAGCCAAGTTCAATCCATGGTGGAGCCCCCATAGATCGGACTTGTTCCGGCATCTCTAAAGGATGCTTGATTTGATTGGGATCTGGGGAATCGGGAGCCCAGGCAAACGCTGTGTCATAGGGCACATCAGGAGGTTGACATGAGGCATTGTACCTTGTCGACAACATTGTTTTGATGGGTGGTGTATGTCAAGTGGCATCTCTCTGAATGTCAGGACCCAAGGTTTCCCAATATTGCAGTATGAGGAGATGATCAATATTCTCCACTTTACCTGTCAGTCCTTTCAATGTGGGTAATAAGTGCCCAGAATAAATTAAAAAAAGGGATGATAGATCAGTCTTACCTCCTCAGTAAGTTAGCTGCCTTTATCTCTGTATTGAAGAATACATTGGGCTACTTGTCTTGCTGATAGCTGTGCCACTTACATGCAGAGTGACGCACAAAAATAGCTCTTCTTGGCCAATGTTTTGGGGCATCTGATTTACCCTGTGGATGTCTGGATAGTGGATTTCCAAGCCAAGACTTCCTCTCCTGTCCTCTCCAACTTAAGATGCAGGAATGGAGTTGGAGTTGAAAGATTACTCTTAATTTATGTGCATATGGATCCAAATAGGTAATGAAGAGGTGATATAAAGCAAAATCACTGTCAGACAAAAGTTACTTGGTTCCACGATTGCATTTCCGCGAAAGCATGCATTCAACCTCCTTTGCCCTCCACATGGACTGTTTACCTGCATGCAACCAAGCCAACACAAACATGATTGGTCAATTCTATTCTACAAACAGACCATAAACGGAAACCAGAACACTTCTGAAAAATTTACCTCGGACCTCATTCAATCACCCCCCTGTAAGATTCTGCTTTCCTATGCAGATTTCTGAGAGTCTGTAAGTGCCCCCTCGCAATTTAGGATATGAAATCTGTTCTGTCTATCTAGAACCTCCAGAAGGGGCATCATAGGAGTATCCTGAACCACTTCATCACTCCAATTGTAAAGCAGCTGCTCGATAACAAGGTCTTCTTGAAGCACTGACCTCCTGTTTGAGTAACCTCATGGTGATTACTTTAATCTATGAATGCATGGATTCTGTCAATGCCAGTCTCCAAAGACCCTTTTATTGAAGCTGATTATGAGTCTTACAACCCTTTTAATCACCACTTCAGAACAAGATTCCTGAAGTCATCCACATGAGGGAGTCTCCCCCAGAAATCTACCATTTCTGGGGGGAGACTGGCAATATTTGGCATTTTGACTTTATTTGACAGCCATTTTGTAGGGAAACACAGAGACATGGAAACATGGAGATAGAAACAGGTATGAAATACACCTACTCCTGCTCATGAACATTATAAACAGGAGAGCTGTTATCTCCTTACCGTGCTGATAATGGAGTGCTCCCTTATGCTCTAAAAATGCAAACTTGGATCCAGGTGGCTCATAAGTTTATGTTCTCAAAGAGAAGATTTTTATCTTGACTTGCTTGTGATTTCGTCTTGCTCCCGTCTGTGTTTTCTAGGTGAGTGGCAGACACGATTTGACCCCCAAGGGACCACCAAGGGAGCATTCTACCTGGACAACCAGAACTCAGTGTCAGTGGACATGATGAAGTCTGCCCAGTATCCTCTCCGCGTTCTGCATGATCCACAACTCAATGCACAGGTAACAGGAGGGTCACATTTGTAACTGAGGTCTATTGTCTATCTGTGAAGAGTTGTTCCACATGAGATGAATGAAACACAAAGCGCATCGTTCTCTTTCATCCAGGTTGCCAGTTTTGCCTTCAAAGGAAACAGCAGCTTCTTAGTTGTTGTGCCTTTGCCCGGGCGAGGAAACGTGTCATCTGTGCTTGCCAAACTGAACATCTCCGACCTTTACAGACGTCTACCTCAGGAGAAAACAATGCAGGTCAACTTACCCAAGGTGAAGCTACAGTACCGCCAGGAGCTCGACGAAGCACTGACCAACATGGGTAAGACTTGAGACAGAAAGGATGTCTGCAAGAAACAACATAGATACCGTGATAGTGGTAGTGACTTCCAAACAGCTTATAGGCAACACAATGGTCATATTGTGTATTGTCACATATTTGACGACTCGAGAACAAACTGGACAGAGGACAAAAGGTGTTCAATTTTCAGTAGCCTGAATGCGATAAAATTAATACTGTCAATGCACTGGGACATGCTGGTGCTTGGAAACAGGACAGTGTTTCAACGTGATGAACCAATGAGGAGACATCTATTTTCACCACGGTTGTAAAGGCTTAAGGCAGCGGTACACTTCTGCAACTGCGTAATGCGCTATTCAACTGCGTAACCACGGAGACCCCTCGAGCCCTCATAGTTCTCCGTCGTGGTGCTGGATACGCAATGCAATTTCCAATCGTAGCCCTTGCTGTCATCGCCGAAACGCTACGAGCTGCAGGACTGCTGACCAATCGTAGCCCTTTGCCGTCTCCGTTGTCGCTTGATGGAGTGACGGACACTTAAAAAAATATTTCGTGCCGCCGGAGACGACGGAGAGGCTCTCCGACAGGCTCTCCGACTACGTAGAGGGCTCTCCGCGACCTACGTACAGCACTTTACGCAGTAGTAAAATTAGGCTTTACCCTTGAAAACAAGGTTATTTAACGAGCATCAATACTGCCTTTGTCTGCTGTCCTTTCGAAAAGAAAAAGGCAAAAGTTGAAGTTGAATTAAAACGCACCTTTAAATTGCCCAGTGTCCCAAGAGCTTTTCCTTCCTTGTTTGTGCTAGAATGTATTTTAATGTTGCCCATGTCCATGTTCTGTCCATGTGGACTTCTTGCCATGCACATTACTGCATACAGAGTGTACCTGGCCCTTCAGTCTGTAACTGTGCCCTCTTTTCTTTTTCAGGCCTTGGCTCTCTCTTTTCAGGTCCTGATCTTTCTGGGATTTCTGACCATCCTCTCAAGGTTACCGGAGTCCGCCATGCCAGCACCGTAGAACTCAGCGAAGAAGGCATGGAAGCTTCAGCCACCACTGTTATAACCTCCATGCGCTCCGTCTCTCTCTTCTCTGTGAATTCTCCCTTTATCTTCGCCCTTGTCGATGATGCCTCTCTGGCTCCCCTCTTCATGGGCATCGTCACAAACCCGGCCCCCGACAACGACAGCATGCTCAATGATGATCCCCACGGCAACAGCACCATGAGTGACCAGCCTGTGATGGAGAATAGCAACGAGAGCAGCAGGTCGTGCAGCGAGGCAGGAACCGAGGGCAGCAGCGTGCAGATATGTAGCGCCCCTGCTGGCGAGAGGGAGCAGCTGCAGAATTTAAATGGACTGGAGGGCAGCGACGGGAAGCAGTAACAGAGAGACGAGACCAGCTCCAGACGACTCTGAAGCTGCTTTAGATCATACTTTTCAAAGGAATAGTTTGACATGTTTGGAGCTACCAAACATTGATTTTGGAAAAAACATGTTGGCTTTGTTGGCAAGAGTTAGATGAACACATGGATACCACTTTCATGTCTGTCAGGAAAATATGAAGCTGCATCCAGCAGTTTGTTGTCTTATTAAGACTGGAAGGGGATGAACACCTAGCTTGGTTCTGCCTTCCAGCACTTCTTAAGGCTCACTAGTTAACACTATATGTCTTGTTTGTTTAATCTGTATTGCAGACATGACAGTGGTATCTATCTTTGTCAGCAACTCTGCAAGAAAGCGAATAAGCATATTTCCCAAAACGTCAAACTTATCCATTTAAAGTAGATTCAGAGGTGCAGCAGAGGAGGAACTGTGTTGGGTTGTTCAAACGGCATTGTAGTTCAACATGGGAAAATACAAATAGACTGTGATTTCAGTGATCACTATTGACTTTTATAAGAAAGAATCATCAATTTGAAGTACTAAAAACAGATTATTTGTACAGGGTAAACTCTCTTCACAGGTTTAGCAGATTACATTTAGTCAAACTTTTTATGTGTCTTATGTGTTGAAAATTTTAAAATACAGTGCTCAATGACCTGAAAATACACTTATAAGGCCTGGCATACAACAAATTAAATCATATCTTTTCCAACAAATTGTGCATTATGATGTTAAAAGTTGTTGACAAAAAGTGTATTTGTGATGTGGGAAAGAGTTTTTTTTTTTTTTTTAAACTTTGAATTAGTTTGAAAGAAGTGGATTCACTTGAGGAAAAAAAAAAAAACAACATTTCAAAAGTGAGCTCTTTTCCAAAATTAAATAAAGCAGTGAAACAATACAACAAGTTTCTGTTGTTCATAATCCTTGCCTTGAGAAATATGAGCGATAAATATTAATACTGGTCTGAGAAATTGTATTTAATTAACACACAAGCAGTTTATAATTTTAACTGTCGGTACAAGATAAGATTATTACATTTTAGCCTCAGTATGGTTTGGATTTTGTTGTTCCGATTGTTGAACAGGTTAAAAATCTTCATGAAGTTTACAAACTGTTTTCTTAACGTCCAACATATTTCCTTTATTATTAATGATTAACTGAGAGTGTTGGGCAAGTTACATTCAAAATGCGATATATTACTAGTTACCTTCATTTTAAAGTAATATATTACATTACAATTGAACTGCCTGTGTAGAGTAACTTATTACACTACTTTTTAGTTGCTTTGAACAAAATGCCCAAATAATCTCCATAGAACGATTAAACAATCGAGATCTTTTTAAATAAATGAATGTACGTGGACTCAGGGATGAGCAGACAGAGGATCACAGTCTGATATATTATGAGATAGGAATACATATTTTCAATTGTAGGCTCAGTCATATGAAACACAACAGACCTACACCTTCTATTACGTAGCTTATAATGACAAGACAAGACAAAAATCTCTGTTTCTATATCTTTTTATTTTAGTCCACAGAACATTAATACATGGTGTGATTCAAGAATGTAAATTAAAGTAGTGTAGGAAGTTCAGGCTTCATCATCTGAACCCAGAACTTATAAGCTCGGCTGTATTAAACACACAGAGTCTTTATTAATATGTTCATGTTGGTGTGGGAGGGTTCTTAAAAAAACAACAACAAACGCTTCACTTTGGTCGGTAACGCAGATTGTAACGCGTTCATGACATAACTGTTGTAATATATTACTGAAATATAATTAGTAATGTGTTATATTACTCTGTTACTGCTGGAAGAAACATATTAATGTAACATGTTACCCCAACACTGTATAATAACCAATAATCGATGCTTAAGGTGGCCGACTGTGCAAATTGAAATCTAAAGAAACGTGAGCTGCCAACATTTATTCTGGCTGCTGGGTTTAATATTGGACCAGAACTGAAAACGTCTCTGAAAAACGCTTTAAACTGATCTGACCTGTTTGAGTCCTGATGACAGAGAGAGACATCAAACATTTGGCTCAGACTTTTGCTTAATCCAGCTCAGTGTTTGATCCTAAAGAGTGCCATGAAGTAAACATATCATCTAGTTTAGTGCTGAACCGCTCAGTGGAAATAAACTGTAAAGACAATATGCTCCAGACTCTTTGGTTCCTGGTTCATCTTCTGTCTCTCCGTCGTGCGCGCTCCCGGCGCTCTGTTGGCAGCAGCGGGGACGCGCCCCGTTGATCCAGGAGGCTCAGCGCGGAGAAGCTCCGTCTCATCTGCAGCTGGACGGAGACTGAACGACGTGGACCGACCGGACAGAGGAGAGGTGAGGACGCCCTTCATGCGCTTTTACGCACAAATGTAGACGTTTGTTCTGTGATGTGACGGCAGCAGGTTTGTTAAATGGTAATTAATGAACAGTTAATTCAGCTGCATGACGTTTGAGACAGAAAGTGAAGTGAAGATCAAATACATGTTTAATGAAGCTGCAGAGAATTCAGATTTAGATTCGTGTAAAGTTTTGGCGTTAAGAAAATCAAACCCTCACAGCTCTCTGGCTTTTATTTATTTATTTAACCTCGAAAAACCTTTGAGCAGTATCCTGATTTAACATGGTGTCAGATACAAAACAGTCGGACAACAGGGTAAATGCAGGGTAAGTATGCAGAGGTACAAACAGCTTAAAACGATGTGAGATTAAAAATTAATTAAAAAAGATTGAAGAACAGAAACATTAACAGCAGCTGATGATTAAAAGCAACCAAATAAAACAGGACGATGAGGCTGTGAGCTGCCACAGTGACGGTAAAGAGTTTAAGTTTGAGGTGGACTGTCATTTCACCTGATTTGATGGATTTAACGACCTGTTGTGTCAGCTGTGAGTTGAAGGTCTAATGGGATGTGACAGGTTTATAAAGGCCCACGCTGAGACATAAAGACTGTTTATTAAAGATTTTAACTTGAAACGTGAACATGAACTTTCTGCAGCGTCTCTGTGCCAAGAAACACAATCACATCAGTCGATTTCCCATCGATCAGATTATATAATCGTTCTGATTTCAACGTCCTCGGTGTCAGCTCGGGTTCACTCCAATCAAACTGTAACCTTTACATTTTCGTTGTGTTTGAAATCTCATGAAACAAATATAAGAACACGTTAATGTGAAATGTGTCATGAAATATGTAGAGCTTTGACACGTCAGGTTATTTCAGGTTGGAAAGACTTTCTGTGCCAGTTAACTGGAATCATTTTAGGTTCGTGACCTAAAAGAAATCTCTGCTGAGATATCAGAGAGTTGATGATCAGCCAATGAGAAAACATTCAGACTGTGAGTCTGCTGTGTCAGCGGTTCAGGACTCTGCAGGTCTTCATCAGACCTGTTCAGACTCACAGAGGAAACAGTTCAGATTAGACAAACTGAATCTTTAATGATCCTTGTGACGCCTCCACGTGTCCTGATCCGTCTGAAAGTTGCTGACTTGATGGAAAAAATCCACCTGAAGGTCCTGAAACTCCTACAACTCACTTTATGGAAGAAATAATGTAAAAAGAAGTGATTTTCATGAGATGTGTACAAACCGAAGTTAGTTTGGTTTGACAAAATCTAACTGTAAAATCTAATCTAATGCAACTGAGATCCTATTTATTTATTTCCCACAATCCTCTGCTGCTTCACACTCGGATGAAAGTGTCCAAACCAAACCGTGCTGCGTTCAGGGGCTGTTGGGACAAAAAACTCAGAGCAGACGGCACAGTAAAGTGAAGCAAACGTGACCTAAACTATAACCACCAGTTTATTCTGTTAGTTTGATCTTCTCATCGTGTAAAAGAAAAGAGTCAGAACCAACTTTGGAAACAGAATCAACATCAGATTATTATATAACAGTTTGTCAGGTGTTTCATTCACTGGATTAACAGTTGATCTAGTTTCTTAATTTCCAGAAAATGCACAACATCCCAACACATGTTGATATTAGAATAATAATAATAATATAATAAAGGAGAAATCCTTATTAAATGACTTCAGATCGTTTGCTGGACGTCTGAAAGCAAATCAGAGTCTGAGTGAGAGTCAGGAGAGAGAAACTGCAGCCTTGGAGCTTTTTGGACGAAACCGTCTGGATTTCCCATCATGCATGGTGTGTGTGTGTATGTGTGTGTGTGTGTGTGTGTGTGTGTGTGTGTGTGTGGTCTGAGGTTCAGAGGACAGACTTTTGTTTTTTTGTGAAACCGAGACAACCAGGTCCAGATGTGTGCAGAAGAACAAAAGAGACATTGTGTGTGTGTGTGTGTGTGTGTGTGTGTGTGTGTGTGTGCAGTTGCTCCAAAGTTTTCATGAACGTATAAAGTGTTTCATGTGGAGCCGGCCTGCAGAGCTCCGGTGTGGAGCCGCTCAGTGTTTATGAGATGATGATAGTTTTGTCACATAATTATATGAAAACAGTTTTTAAGAAAACGGTTGTTTTGGTGAGTCGGTGAAGTTCGGTGTGTTTGAGTCCAGACTGCAGAGATGATCCGCTCTGTCTGCAGCTCCTCTCAGCGTCATCAGTTTGGACTCTGTGGTGACGTTTCCACTGGTTGTATAATCTCAGCGCCGTCTCCTCAGACGCTGCTTTACAGTCTCTCTCCTTCAGGGAACCTTTTTCTACAGACATATTTTATAGATATTTTATATTATAATGATGCAAGAACGTCACAGAACAACTGATAAACTGCAATTCACCCAAATAATGAACACAACAACTGCAGGAAGTCATTTGGATGAAGTTTTTTTTCCATCAGAGATGTTTTTATGAACTTTTTTATACATTTCTGTCTGTATTATGTTTTTTTTTCCAACTTTTTAGCACTCAAACATACGTCATAGGCTTATTTCTTTGACACATTCAGTGTTTCCTTCTCCCTGATGCTTAACCAACATTCTTTCAGCTCTTTGGTGGTTTTATCTTTGTAGTTTTCTGACGCAGGATGAGGTCGTTCATCAGAGTGAAGACTGTGAACACAGTTTGTGCTCAGGTCTTCACTCCTCCCTCGTCCTGTCTGATTTTATATCTTGAATAATAATCTAAACTGTAATCATAAGAATTGAGCTTTCTTTATAGAACTGAATCAAATGCTGAGGCATATAAATGTATACAGTATAGATTTTAAAAAGTTTTCCTACAGACTTTAGAATCAAAAAGGCCTCATTACCTGCTGTGAAGATTTGGCGACCTCGAGTGGACGTTGTTTGCTGGATGAGTCTTGAAATTATGTTGATGAAAGTTATTTGTAAAACTTAACATACCTGTGAAGTCACATGAACATCTCAGTGAAACGTTCTGACACGTTTGTTTTTTTCTGCCAAGACATTCAGCTCTTTTGTGCAAACGTTCAGGCTGCAGGACTTTAAAGTTCATGATCTGTTTTAATTCAGAAAAAGTCAGCGGAGACTTTACACATGAGATTTTAACAACAAACTTTCTATAAGTTCTTTTGTTCCCAGACTGGAGTCCCGACATGAACCCTGTCGCTGTCAGGATTATGAACACGTGTGTTTTGTTCACTTAAAGAAATGTTGCATAATCCTGACAGTGATTATGTTTGACTGCAGCATAATTATGAAAAGTCAGAACAGACGTAATCTCCAGGAGACAGGCGATCATTTTGTGGCGTTTCCCCTCAATTATATAAAACACTGTTATGAAACGATGATGTGGCTCCGCACGTCGTCTTTGTCTTCAAACGCAGGACGACTTTTCTCTCTTGACGCGACTGTTGTGGATAATTTCATGCCTTTTCCTGACCGTCAGAAGCAGTTTGATCCAGTTCTCTTCTTCTGCTCCTGTAAAGGTTTCGTCTGTCTCGTGTAAGAAACGTATAAAAACTCTGTTCTCTTGTTTCTCTTCCAGGATGAAGCGAACAGCTTTCCTGCTGGTGTTTGGAGTCGTGCTGAGCTTCTGTGAGGCTCAGGTATCCACATCACCTGCTCACATGTCATGATGTTTTGAGTATGGATTAACTTTAGATGAGTCTCATCATCATCAACAAATCCCACGTAGAGCCTCAGAACAAAAATGTGTCAGTTTTTCTTTTGCAAAATACAAGCATGGATCCATGTCTGTCTTGATCTGTTGCAGACGGATACAGGAGGCGAGGAGACGGGTGGAGAGGAGGAACATGTGGAGCTCTTCACCACCCCTCAGACTAAGATGGGCTCCGCTACCTCGGACTTCGGCTACAACCTTTTCCGCGCTCTGGCGAGCCGCGACGCTGCGTCCAACGTCTTCCTGGCCCCCGTCACCGTGTCGGCGGCGCTGACGCAGCTCTCCATGGGTGACAAACACACAACAAACTAAATCCAGCACAGTTTAAAAACATGCTGGAGGTTAGCTCCGGGAAAACATCTTTACCATAGAAGGAAATAAGCACCATGTACAGAAAGAAGCCTGAATCTGAAATATGTGAACTCACTTTAAATTCTTTAAATCCCTCAGGAGGGTCTGAGCGTGCTCAGAGGCAGCTGTTCAGGGCTCTGAGGTACCACACCCTGCAGGACCCGCAGCTCCACAACACCCTGAAGGACCTGCTGACTGCCGTCAAGGCACCCGGCAAAGGCCTGAGCACCGCGGCACGCATCTACCTGGACCGACGTGAGTTCATCAGGGATTCACGCGCAGTCATGCCTCTTTTCACCTAGACGTTTTATTTATTATATCATTATTGCTCTCAGGACTTCGTCTGAAGCAGGACTTCTTCACGCTCGTGGAGCAGCAGTATGGAGTTCGTCCTAAGGGCCTGCAGGGAGTCGCCAGAGACATGAATGAAGTCAACAGCTGGGTGTCTCAGCAAACGGGCGGGAAAGTTCAGAGCTTCCTGAGCTCGTCCTTCCCCCGAAACTTTGGAGCGAACACTGTGAGCGCTGCCTACTTTAAAGGTAACTCAAGTTTCTCACAATCTTTGCAGTAAAACAGTTTGACAGGGAAGCTCACGAGCTGGTGGCTGGTTTGAATCCCACAGTGCTGCATGTTTTCTCCACATTTAATTACATCAGTTCTCCATGATTGGATTCGATAAAAAAAAAAAAAATTCCGCACTGGCGACTGGATTAGTAAAAAACAGATCATGTGTTTTCTCTGTTCCAAAGATCAGTCTCTCAAATCTGTCCAGAGTGAACCCTCTTCACAAACAAATCAATCGAGGATCTTTGGCAGTGTTATCAGTTCACAGTATATAGTTCAGTTCAGTTTTCCTCCATGACTGATTCCTCCCCTCAAAGAAAATCTCTGAAAAATAAAATAACCCCAAACATCTCCGACGCTGTCAGAGTTTTCATCCTTGTGTGAATTTTTATAAACTCACTGAAGCGAATCAGAAACTAAAAGTTAATTTCGACTGATGATGATTTGATTAAAAATCATGACGTCACTGATGACTCAGTTTTCTGTCTGTGAACAGGGAAGTGGGTGACTCGCTTCGGTCAGAGCGGAGCGATGGAGAACTTCCAAGTGGATGGTGGAGCTTCAGTCCAGGTTCCCATGATGCAACAGGATAACTACCCCGTGAAGATGGGTGCTGACTCAGATTTGAGCTGCGTGGTGAGTGTTTCTTTGAAACATAACTTCAGAATGTTAAACTTCATCCAAGAATGAACATTTCTCCTCCAGATCGCTCAGATCCAGATGCAGAACGACGTCAGCATGTTCATCTTCCTGCCGGATGATGTCACCTCCAACATGACGCTGCTGGAAGAGAGTCTGACCGCCGAGTTTGTTCAGGACCTCTCCATGACGCTGCTTCCTGCCAAGGTGACCCTGACGCTGCCTGCGCTGAAGCTCAGCTACTCCAAAGACCTGCAGCCGCTGCTCAGCGACCTGGGTGAGTCCCAGCGAACACCGTCAGTGTTTTAGGTTGATTTTCAACTAAAATAGATGCAAATAAAGATCCAAACGCCTCTTTAAATATAAAAACGATGATTACGAGGTGTTTCCTGCTTGTAATAACGTCCAAAAGGTCAAAACTGTCCATTAAAGTTCTCACATAAGTATTTTCTTGGTTATTGTGTCTAATAAAAGTGCAATGAGATATTTTTTACTATCAAGCAAGAGCTGAGAGTTTAACTGAGAGTTTGAGATTTGGATTATTTGAATATTTATCCATAAATACCCACCTGTAGCAACACAACATGTATAGCTCAACATCCAAATAACCTGTGACAAGAAATATGGCGACATAAAACTTCAGACTATAAAAAACATGCAAATCATGCCATGATTATTTTGAACATAGTGACATGCGATTATATAGTCCATATATTTGTTGCAGATAACAATTTTGTGTTCAGCAACAAACCTTCAAATTTTAAAAGCAGGAAGATAAGAAAACATTTATTTAAATAAATAATTGTAACTAAAATTAACTGATTTAACTAATGTAACTAATTTTCAATATTCTTTTAGATGAAATAAAACATCATCTGCAAACTTGAGTATATTTGATGCAACACTTGCTTACATTGATCTCTTTAAAACAGGAAATTATGTCATTTATTTTCTTCTTCCTCCATCTCATCTTGCTCCTCCTCCTCTTTCTTCTTCTTGTACTATTGTTTCTTTTTTTTTTGTCCTCCATCTTCCTTTTCCTTCCTGCAGGTCTCTCCGAGTGGCTCGCTGACACCGAGCTGGAGAAGATCTCGGCTCTACCCGTCAAGCTCAGTAACGTCCATCATAAGGTCGTCATGGAGATGGCGCCCGAGGGGAACCAATATCCCGCCGCCACCTCGATCCCGAGCCACCTGACATACAGGGTGGACCGCCCCTTCCTCTACCTGATCCGAGATGAAGTGTCGGGGGCTCTGCTCTTTATCGGCAGGGTGGTCAACCCCAAGACCCTGACAATCTAACACACACACACACGCACACACACACACACACACACGCACACACACACACACACACACACACACAAATACACACACACACACACACGCACACGCACACGCACACACACACACACACACACACACACACACACACACACACACACTCTTAGCAGGTCCTAGGAGGGATTCAGGTGTTTGTGGTGGCAGGTATTTGTGAGGATATTTGATTTAATTTGATTCTTTACTTTTCATGTTGAAACATTTTTAATCTGACGGACACAGACACACTGACGAGTTTCTCTAAGGTTTGTTTTTATAAGAAATCCATTATTGTCATTTGTTCGAGCAAAATAAACACGACAATGAAACGAAACAATCTCTTTTACTGTGTCGTCAGATTTGTTTGTAGTTGTCATTGTCAAGCTGTCCGACACAGTTTCTTTTGGAAAAACCTTCATGTTGGATCATTCTGAGTTCTGAACTTCTGAACTCTGTGGGAATAACATTTAAGGTTTTTTCATAAACTTCTCTTAAATGCAGAGTAAGTCATTTTTTCACTTTATCAAAACGAGAGATGTTTGATGTGCGGAGCAGACAGTTATGGCCAGCTCTGGAGGAGAGAGTCGGTGCAGATCCAGAACTTCTGGAGGAATAAACACATCAGATTCTGCTCTGATCCGGAGCTGTTTATCGATGGGAGGAGAGCTCAGAGATTACTTTTTAAATTTTGGGATTAAAGCACGGATTATACAGTACTGTTAACGTTACGGAGAGGAGAGAATCTGAGTCTCTGGTGAGTGCTGAGTTCAGCCAGAGTTGACCTGAATTCAAACAGCCTCTCAGAGGTGTCAAAAGGTGACATTGTTTCCTCCAGTAGGAGGTACTTATGTAAAAAAAAAAAGCTGAAATCAGGTTCAGAAATGAGGTAATGGTCTAATGTTTCTTTACATTATGTTTTGTCTCGTTCGCTGACTTTCCTGGAAGTTATAGCAGCAGGTGACCAAAAGAAACACACTGTTAACTTCAAGAAAATTACAGTCCAGTATTTTTTTTTAGCCATTTTCAATGCAGAAGTCTTTTGTATTCTATCTTTAATGAAGGATTAGTGTAATCTGATTCACAGTCAGCAGGAGCTGCAGCACACTGCTTGTCTTTTTAACTTCACTCACCTGTTCTGTCACTGAACTCCTGCAGAAGGTTGTCTGACGTCAGATCCGACTCAACTCACTCGGGGACTCATTTCTGCCAGCTGTGATGTTTAACCTGGGAAATGTTGTTTGTCAGTTGCTGATAAAAACAAATATTTACTAAAACTTTTTTTTCCAACAACCGTCCCAATCAAATGAAGCGAGCCACACGACATGCAGCTGAAAGTCTCGGCTCCAAGGCTGTAAGAAGGTACGGGATTAAAATGATGAAAAATGGGATGCTCATCATGGCCAGCGGGGGGAGCACATGACTCAACCAGAAAAATGTTTCTCTCTCCTGCAGGAGTGTGTTTGAAGAGCATTTCTTTTTTTCAGACTAAATGGAAAAATACAGAATGACAAACTAGATCTGAGGCTGACTTCAGATTATTCAGATTAACTCTGTCAAACTTGAATCTGAAGCGTCTCAAACTGGAGTTTCTCTGCAGACACTGAGGCAGCAGCTCGGATCAGTTTCTGATCTTTTCTCCACATGTGAATCTGATCACATGACTCGTCTCCCACCGTCTGCAGGAGGAGATGTTGGAATGACGTGTTGGCAGAAAAGACTTTACATTCTTCTTCACTGACGTGTGTGTGTGTGTGTGTGTGTGTGTGAGTCTGTGTGTGGTGTACACATGTGGTCTGGATTTTCCACAGAGTCTGAGATTCCTGAGGTTTCCGAAACGTTTCCCAGAAGAGGGAGAGTGACAGGAAGGAAAAACGGAGAAGAAGAGTTGGAAGCTGAAATCTACGTGTGTCCTCAAGATTAGTCCCAGTGTTTAGTGGAAGAAATACAGTTACAATTAGGTACTCTGTTACAAGTAAAAGTCTTTACGTGGGTACGATAAGTGGGTAAATCAAAGGTGTTTTTGCAGTGAAATGTGTGACTGGTCTCTGAGTCGTTGTGATGTGATCAGATTCTTACTGCCAGAGACACTGAACTACTTCATGATGGGCGGATTAATCTCATCTAAGCTCCAGTGAGTGCTGTATCTTCAAACTGGAAGACAAACATGTGACGGATGCATTTATGATGTTTGTTCAACACTAAATACTATAATAATGTGTAACAATACACTTTATATTAATTATTATTATATTATATCTAATAGTCAGGATAATCAGGATTGGTCTTCCAGCTCTTCTTTGTGTGTGATATCTGCAATCTTTATTTACACATTAAAGTTCTGTGTAACTGCAGTTATTGAACACTGATGTCTTCTCTACGTGCAGAACCTCTCAGTGTCCACCAGAGGAAGACAAACACTCCGCTCCAAACAACACAAACGTTCATCAGTCATCAAACTTCACAGATAAATATACAAATTATATCCGAGGAGTTGTTTGAATATTTAAATGTTTATATTCCTGCTCTGTGGAGGATGGACGATCATACTATATGAGTCTTCAGAAAACATTTATAGTCCATAAACTCTCATTGGTCACTTTCTACTTGAATTTGGGGATTTGAACCTGTGACCAGTGTTGCTCAAAACACTTGAGCAGGAGGTTAAAGAGGAAGCAGTCTGTGACACAATCACTGATGAAGTGCAGATGACAGGAAACCTGCAGAGGTCAGAGGTCAGGAGGAAGGAGGTCAGAGGTCAGGAGGAAGGAGGTCAGAGCCGTCTGAAGAACTCACATTTATATTTTTAAACCAGAGTCGAACCACAACCCTGAAAGGAGGAGTGAGAAATGTCTTAATGTGTGTGTGCTCAGGAGTCAGGCTGGGGTTAGCCTAGCTTAGCATAAAGACTGGCAGCAGGGGGAAACAGCTAGCCTGTCTCTGTCCAAAGTTTAAAAATACAAATGCAGAACATGAAGTTGTTTGTCTCAAATGTTCTACATGAACTTTGTGTCTGTTTGTCGCAGTGATGTGACTTCTGATCACAGGACAGAAGTTGATCGCAGATCTGAACAGGCATAATAAATAAATATTATTATGATGTGACAGGAAGCTTTGTATCCTTGAATAACATGTTCAGGAGGAAAACTCACTTCCTTTTATTTTCCTTCTGACAGACTGTCGCTCGTCTTTATGATGAAATAGACCTTTACACTGAGAACACAGAGCTGTAAAATACACAAGAAACACATTTTAGTTTTAATACTTCACACATGAATTCTAATTAATAATCTGGTTGGTTTGTTTTACTTCTCTCAAAGTGATGATTGTCAGGTAGTTTATTTTGTTCATCTATTCCTGTTTCAAAATCAATTCATGTTCTTTATTTTGTCTTTTTATTGAAGAACAACTCATATTTCCTCTTCGTGCAGTTTGGTTCTATTGATCCAGATTTAGAAACTTCTGCTTCCGTCCTAAAACAATAGTCAGCCAGAAATGATGAGAAACGTCTTTATTGGAAATCAGATTTCATTGAGAAGACTCACATTTACATTTACATTTAGGGCATTTAGCAGATAAGCAATAAGTACATTTGTCACAAGAAAGAAACCACAACATATCACCGTCCATAGAGGAAAAAGAAAAACAGAAACTATTGTCGAGCCCTCATTTGAGGATCTTTGCTGCTGTTTATAAGGATACTGGTGCCAACGATACGAACATACAAGTGCCCATACCTGATCGGTTCGTGTTTGAGCCTGCAGCAGAAAACAAGTCGACGGCGTTGGCATCGTTTTCACCAACAACAACTCGAAGCTGCTGCCTCGACACGTCTGACTGCAGATCATCAGAGCTCAGGAATGTTTTATAGTAAACTGTGACGAGACTTTTTATTTCATCTGTCAGCGGGTGACAATAAACCATCACAGGACAAATTCAAAATGCTACAAACTTCTTTGACACTTTTGTTTTTGCCAAAGCAAAAACTGGATGAAGCTAAATGCTAACAACAGAACAAACAGTCTCACGCTGCGTTCACTTGCTCCTCGGACGTTTGGAAGACTTTCACGTGCGTGTTGGAGCAACATGAACAGCAAAAAGAGGTTTTTCATTTTTATATCGTTCAAACCATGCTGACAGCTGTTTTCCAGTATTTCAGTGATAAATTCAGTTGTCTATATTTCTTTATTACACTGTTGCATACTGTGGACATTCTGTGGACATAAACACTTTGAATCTCTTGAAATCATTAATCAGAAGTGAAACAAACGTTGGGTTCAGTGGCAGCACACCTGTCACTAATCAAGGTGTTTAATCACCTGTCGGGTGGACGATCGTCTCTGCACAGGAGACAGAAGTTCTTACTAACACGGATTTTAACAAATGTGAGCGATAAAAACTTCTTATAAAGGCTCTGTCTTACTCTTTAATTATTCAAATTGTGTTCCTTGTTTCGAAAAGCAGGCTGAAAGGTCAAATATGAATAAAGTTGAGATTGTTTGTCTACAGAAAAAGTGTCATCATTTACCGAACTCATAAAAAGTGTTACGTTTATATTTTAGTTTAGTGAAAATTTGCACTGTGCATCTTAATTATTCATCTTACTTCATGTTTTCTTTCAGTTTGTGTTACAGACTCAGTTGTGTTCACGCAAAGTGTGTCAGAGGAGCAGAGAGCAGTTGTGTGTTTGTGTCAAACAGCTGATTTATATCAGAGCTACATGAAAGTGATAATAATGAGGTGGTCAGAAAATAATAAACACGAGGAGCACAAAGACAGTTAATGACTGTTATTGTCTCTTATTTCAGAAGTTTGTGTTTATATTGAAGCAGATGAACACGTGTTGGGTCATGTCTTCTTTATATCTTGCCTTTTTAATCATTTATTATTTTTTATTGATGCTTTTCTTTGCTGTTGTCACAATAAAGGATCATCTTATCTCATAAATCATAAACTTAATTTTCCTGTCATGTGAGCAGAGCCATAAGGTAGAAGCAGCAGAAACCACAGTGAAGAAACCAAACATGTGTTTGTTCAGGTTTATTCAGTTCACTCAGACGGGCTTCAAGTTTCTCGGCTCAGTTTACGATTCATAAACATTCATCAAAGGCAGAACGACCTCAGTGATGAGGTTCACCTCCGAATGAGGAGCAGGAGAACCAGAACACATCAGAGGAAAAGATGCTAATATAATTAGCCAGGTGGCTAACATGACTCTCTCTCACAGTAAGTGATGTTTCTACAGAAACAGACTTTCAACCAGCCCTGATACAATCTTTCATTTCTTTGTCTTTCAGAGTTTCAGGGCTGAACTTTTAGAAACATTTCATACAACACTGAAAAACACACCATTGTTTTTAATGAAGACATGTGAAGGAAACAAAACTGGTGGAGGATTTACAAAAGAAAGGAAGGAAAACAACATTTAACAACACAAAGTGATCTTACTTCGTACAGATCGAGTAAAGAAGACAAAGAAGAAGTTGTTATTTTCAGGTTGTCAGTTTCCTCGATTTTTATAAGTAAAGTCAACTTTTACAATTTACAGTGAGTGAAACTCCAACATGTCATTTTATTAACGTGGATAAAAAATGTAGCAGAAAAAAGTCTACATGTTTATAAAAAAGGTCCAGACCAGCAGAACTGATTCACTCATTTGGTCCAAAGTTATTGTCTTTGTGATGTTTGTGAAAAAGTGCTGCAGATCATCAGTGTGAAAAAAGTCCCAATAACTAAAAAGGATTTTGATAAATGTTCTTTTCTTACAAAATATATATGATTGTTATTTTCAAAATAAAAGCCCTGTTTTCAATGTATGTATAAAATGACATGAATTCAACAATAACAACAAACAAAGACAGTGTCGCCACTGATCAGGAGTCTGACTGATGACTGATCACAACAACATCTGTGGGGTTTTATATCGGGAGACATTTCCAGCATTTATATTCATCTGAACAGTCGACGTCAAGATGTCTTACATCTTCCACAGTGTGAAGAGTCAAGTGTGTTTTCACTCATCGATGTACAAAGTCAAGAATATTTTGGAGTTTCGGCTCTTTAAGATCTTTTTACAGCTTATATCAAGGACATTTTCATGCCTTTGTTAGACAGCTGGCAGCTGAGATATGACAAAAATGAGGGATGACACACAACCAACCATGTTATATTAAATCTGGACACGGCGATGGAGGACCGAGCTAACTTCTGGTTTAGCGCCCGGCTAACTTGAATGGGGTTTAAGTAATTTAATCATGTGGCTTCTGTAGACTTTCTAAATGTTATTGGACCGAATGGCTCAAACTCTGACAGTAAACGAGTCACGTCTGACTCTCAGAAATGTGTCCACTGTTTTAGAGATGCTTCTTTCACAATGTTAGCTTATGGAAAATAGTCTTCTTGGGCCGCAGTGCGTCACATGACGATGTGATTACACAGTTTAAGTCACTATGAAAACTGGCTTCAAAGCCTGCCGCTCGTCCTGGAGGCCTCCACGTAACGAATCGCTGATAATAATTTGAGTGAACTCCCACAGATCAGTGTCTCCTGTTTGTCAGCAGCTTATTTAACATCAGCACCAACATTTAAAAAATGGAGGCATTTGTTTGTTAGGGCTCACTGCATCGCATAAAAACAGAGTATATGTTTCATAAATGTCACAGTTTATTGATTAGCTTATGTACAAACACCAGTAACCCCGATCGAAACATGTAGTGGTGGAAAGTAACTAAGTACATTTACTCAAGTCCTGTACAATTTTGAGGTATTTGTACTTTCTATAATTCTACTCCACTACATCGCTCTTCAGCTCTCAGTTACGACCTACGTTATTATTCAGAGTAATACAAAGTAAAATCAACAGACGATGATGATTATAGATGAGAGCAGCTCATCCGTCGCCCCACATCATGCCCCGCCCCTTTTTGGGTAAAAACAGCCCGTCTAATTTGAGCGAATGGTGAATCCAAATTCTGACGACTTAATGTGGCCGTATGGAGTCCAAATCTGATGACGGGACGGACAATCACTGAATGTTGCTGCTGATCTACAGACCAGTGGAGGATGATGTCCAGGCAACTTCTCTGTCTTTAACTCTTTTTTTTTACACAACTCAGAATGAGTTGGGGATATTTTAGTGTTTCACTGTTTATTCTGTGACATATCTGAATATCTAAAATAAAAAAAACACCTTTCATTTGACTTTTATTGCAAATCCATGCACACGCACACACACACCCATTTCGTATAATCTGTCCGCTGTGATTCTATTGTGAGGTAATCACCTCGCTGTGATGAGGAAGAACCGCCGTCTCTGTTCTGACAGCCGTTTGTGTTTGGTTACGTGATCAGGGAGGTGAGAACAGGTCGGTTCAGCTCCACCTCCAACGTGACTATGCAGTTTACAAGCTTCATCATTAGAAGGCAGCTCAGCTGAGTTTATGTGTGTTATTAACATTAAACCAAACTCCATTCTAAAAACAGCCGTTTTATAGCCTGGTCTTATGTTTTCACCGTAAAAACTGTAGTTACAACTTTACAAAGACTCTTCTCTGATTCACTTACATCTACAGACACAATCGGCTCACATGTCTGTTACTCAGTGACATCATTAACTAACCTTTGATCAGGTGTTTGACACAGACGGACACGTATTGACTGGCCGGATCACAGTTTACCATTTTCATCCTCTCTGCTGACGACTTAAAGCCACAGGTCTCTTCTCTTTCTGTCCTTCGCTCTTTGGGGAAGTGAATAAAATTGTACTCTGTGTTGTTTTTTATTGTTTGACTTGTAAAATGCGACTTTAAGGCCATGGAGCCTCAAGCTGTTTTCATTTAGCCTTTTGTTTTCACCCAAAGGGATCCTGGTCGTTCTGGCTGCTCTCATCTGTTGTGATCAGTATTATAGTCTCATAGAAAGAAGCTAAAATTAGCTCCACTTTTACCAGCTGTGACTTTAAAGCGATTGAAAGTGAACACATTAACACATCAATAACTATAATCCAATAAATCATCATGTGTGTTGTTTACAAATGGGCCACTCAGCACAAAGAGTGCCTTCTGTCACATTTGTGTGTTGTTTCTCCTTTTAGATGAGTAGAAAATACTTCTTCCACCACTGAAAAATATTTGTAGATTATGTGTTGAGTATTAGATGTAAAAAAAATACAAAAATATATCACAGAGTATCTTGGCCCCGTTATGCAGGCGGACTGGTCCTTTACATGAGAGGAAGGAGAAACACTTGACTCACAGCTTTGGTTTCAGCTTTCAAACGATCTTTCTGACCTCCTCCTCATCTTTATTCTCCTCTCTCAGCCTCTCTTTGTCTTTCTTTCCCCGCGTCCTCTCTCGTGTTTCTTCAGGTCTTGATGCCCTTCAGTTCTTTTTCTTTGGACGAAACGCTCTCCGGTGTTTTCTCTTCGTTCACCAGCTCGTACCCTCCCTTGCTTTCCGGCTGTAGCTCTGGAAGTCTGGCCCTCCTGCGCAGCACCACGACGGTCAGCAGGAAGCAGAGCAGACCGCCGCACACAAACACCACCTGCACACCCAGAAACCTGCACACAAACACACACACAGTTGTTCTGGTGCTTTGGATCAGCTCCAGGCTCACGTCTGAGGAAAATCCAGGACTTTCCAGGGTCAAAACCACAGCAAGCTGCATGTTTTATCAAAAGCAAATATTAAAGAGCTGCTGCTGGATATAATATTTTATAGTATTTCTGTTCATATGAATAAAAGTTTTCTGTGGTTGTGATTACGGTGGCCCCCAAGGGTCAAATCATCCCGACAGTTCAGATGACACAAAAGGTGGGATGGAAGTGAAGTGTTAGGTTGTTTCAAGTTATTTAAAGGGCTAGTTTGGGTTTTTTATACTGCAAACAGGAACTGCTAATTCATGTGTCAATCACATGTAGGCCGACGGAGGTGAATAGTGACCCAGGATTACATCACAGACCTGCGCAGGTACAATTAAATTCATCCCACCTTCACTAGAGAGATGAATCCAGCCTGGGTGAGGCTCCAGATGCGTTCGTGTGTCACCTGTGGTCAGTGTTAAAGGTGAACGCAGCTCTGACCCACTCACCTCTGTCTGAAGCCGTCCAGGTTGTAGTAGAGACAGGAGGTGTGTTTGCCGCACTTTTTGCCCCACAGGATGCAGGTGGTGTCAATGACACTGCCGTACAGCACCGGGCCGGGCATGAACGCTACACACACACACACACACACACACACACACACACACACACACAGACACACACACACACACACAGATTTATGATGGATCAAATGATTACTGACATTTCTTGTAAGCAGTTGACACAAAAAAATGAAAAGTCCTAGCCTCGTGAAACATAAAGTAATCTGACTACTGTCCCCATGAATCCAGGATCTAAACAATCACAAGACAAGACGTGAAGGCTTTAAAGGCTGATAAATATAAATGATCAGTGAATAAACTGCAGGCAGCCTTCAGCAGGTTTGAGACTTTAAAGGAACAGTTCACCCAAAAATGAGAACCCAGTCTTCATCTCCTCCCTGCATGCTGATGAAGTGTCGTAGTCCACAAAACATTTCTGGAGCTTCACAGCAAAACAGAGTTGCAGGATTCTGTTAAACTGAAGGTCACAAACCGATCTGAAGAGATGTTATTTATACCCTTTATTAGGCTGAAATCTTCTCGTAGCTGCTGAGAGTACCATACTTGCCAACCTCGAGACCTCAAGGACTTTGAAACCAAATTGAGGTTCTGGGGCTCTTTACCTTGAAATATTTGAGATTCAAGGACTGTGTTTCCTGCATTGTTGGTGAGTAAACTGTAATTTATATGTCAAATAATTGAATTTTTACTTTTAGTTGTCAGAAAAACTTGTAAAACTGTTTCACCTTTCATTCATTCATTTCTAACCCCTGCAGTCTGGACAGTCTGAGCACGCAGGCTGTTTGTCAGCTTCCTGATTGGGGCTGAGTCGGTGATTGACAGAAAAATCGACATGGCAGATTTTACAGCCCCTTTCCTTTAAAGCTTTACAAAGAAATGTGAATTATTTTCTCCATTCCCATCTCTCACTCACTGAGGAGGACGAGGAGGACGAGGAAGACGAGGAGGACGAGGAGGACGAGGAGCTACTGTACAGAAACAGGTTGTGACACATTAAAGGGGAAAAAGGGAGAAATTGTCATAAAGAGAAAACCAGGAGAGGGAAATGAAATGAATGAATCAGCATGGAGGGAGGTGAAGGGAGATGAAGTCTGAGTTTTCGCTTTCTGGGTGAACTGTTCCTTTACACCAGGGACCTGATGTGCCTTGCTCATAGGGAACTATGCGTGACTCAGTTACTGAAGCTGGACCCGTTGACTCACCGAGCACTCTGAACAGCATGTACTGAACTCCCACCGCGAACGACTTGTCCTCTGTGGGCACCGTCCTGCAGCAGAGACACAAACAACACAGGCTGATAAGATGCCGATTGGTCGAGTGTTTCTGTTTCTGCTGGTGTGTGTGGCTTCATCCTCGTGTGTTTGGTTTGCAGACGTGCTGAAACAGAGCTGAGCAGCAGGAGGAATGTTGATGGTGACAGCACTGACAGCTCCTATGATAACATGCAGTCAAAGGAGCTTGATTTGTTATTGTGTCATTTCAAGTCTCTGTTCCTGTTTCTGTTCGGTTTGTGTGGGTCAGAGGTTTTGTGAACTCCTCAGAGAGGTGTGGGACAGGTGAAGCAAACACATTACGTGGTGGGAAAGCGACAGGTGCATGCAGGTGGACTAAAAACAACAAGAAGTTAGATGTAGTTTGGCTGCTTATCAACACCGTCTGCAGAGGCCGTGACACTGAGAACAGGAGGGAAAGTAGCTACATGAAAACACTGAAAGACTTTCTCTGCAGAGCTTCATGTTTTTAAGTTTTCTTCAGTATCAAAGACATCCAGTGAGAGTTGTCTGTACATCCAAACAGGAGCTAATGGATCATTCAGCTCACTTCTAATGGAGCTTATCTGCCAGAATTTAAACATATTAAGGCTCAAAAAAGTTCTGCACCCCAACTCCAGTCAGCATCAGACTGTCAAGTCCTTTTCAGAACAGGACTCTTTATCAGGGCAGCAGTTATTGATTAATCCGTTCCTCTTTTAACCAATTAAGTTAGTTCATGATGATGAGTTTGTGAACAGTCATGCTTTCAAATAAAACACCACGATGGTGGAAACAGGAAAACTGAAAGCTTGGGAACATAAATGATGTGACAGCTGGCAGCTTAGTGCACATAGCTGTTAACATACTTGTCTGCACATAGCGCCAAGTAACGGCCTACCAGTGGACCCTGTCAGAAAGACTTAGTCTGGTAGTGAAGAGAGACAAATCACTTACTGATCGTCATACACTGCTCCTAATGTTCACGTACATATTGTATCTTTCAGACATGTTGCGTTTATTTTTGAGGATGTGCACAATCGTTGCCCCAAACGGACGCAGGATACGGAAACAGACGGCCATCATGTGCACCAGAACATTGTTAATATCTGCAGTCTAAGACGTGCTGCGTTCCAGACAACTTCTACTAGAAGAAGTCCAATGTAACACCACTCCGAGTCGACATTTATCCACCCTGATTCATGAGGGAGCAGCTGTCTGACATCACACAACAATGGTGGCACTCACAGATGGTGGGAAGAACGTATTTGTAGAGGACGGTATTATTATAAGGCGACTGAGTTAAATGTTTGGATTTGATTCAAAGTATAACATTTCTGTAAAACAAAATGTATAAGGACGTCTGTTACGTCATGTTGTTTGTCCGCCTCTACCTCTACACTGCAGGGGGCTGCTGCTCAGCTGAGGGTTCACTCGCCAAAGAGATGTCATTTCCTTGTGCTCTGTTCACTTCTGGTGTGACGTACCTGGAACGCTTCCAGGACCCTGGAATCTGTAACACTGGAAGTTTCAACTGGGAAATTCCAACCTCTGACGGAGTCTAGAGCATTAGACTTGAACATTTCTGATGAAATTAAACTGTTTCCTGTCACTGATTCAAAATATGACTCTGGGATGAGAAGGTAAAATAAAACTCTCTCTAAAAAGTCAGAATAGAAAAGAAAAATGAAACCCACTCCCCTTTCTGACCTCCCTGCTCTAAATTTTATGTAATCCTAAAACAGAAAGCTGGAGCTCTTTCAAATTCCATCTGGAATTTGTTTTAATGATGTGCAGCTGTGAGCCGCTCCTCTATTGTGCTCCAGAAACAAAGTGATTGTGTAACTGGGTCAGTAGTCGAGGTGATGAGGGAGCAACTATAACCTCCGGAGCTAAAATAATGAAAGCGTCCTTAAATTAAGAAAACACATTCAGCTTCTTTTGTATCTTCATCGTACCTGAGTATCATCATGTAGGAGGGCGTCTGGGAGAAGGAGGCCACGAAGCTGGTGACACCGAGCAGAGCCATGAAGGGGAGGAGCAGGTGGGAACAGCCTCTGCCGCAGGTTCCAGGAAGGGCGAAGCCGAGACCACCAACACACCGACACTCAGTGTAGTTCTACACAAACAGACACACACACCGTCAGGATACAGGTGGAGGCAGTGCCCCCTGCAGCAGGTTGGGGCCGTGGAAACACATTGTACTGTCGGGATGGACGAGGATCCCAAGTTCACTTCTTGGACTGTCTTCCTTTGCAAAATATCACTTTGCACACTCATTTACTCATTACAGCCACATCGTGAACAAATGACAGTAAGCTAAAAATGTCAAGTTTGTGCTGAGAGTAAGGCGAGTGATGCGATGGTGTGTCCTCCTGAAAGGTCAGCAGGTTTATTTAAGATTTAGCCAGAAGTTGTTGAGACGTCCAAGTTTTCATGATTGATTAAATGAGAGAACAGTCGGCTGAGAGGCCAGGAGGAAAATAACTTCAGCTTCTGGTGCTACGGCTACAGCCAACATCTGTACAGTTCATATAACAAGTCAAACTCAGAGAGGAAACTTTCAGCTGCCGAAGAAAATTAATAATCAACTATTTTCATAATCATTTAATTGAGCAAAAAGTCCCTAAGTGTTGTTATAAACATGACCAACCTACAAGTCACAAAACCACATTCCTCTGGAGCTGCCGCAAACATCTGGAAATGATGTCACATCTTTCTACACATCTGGCCAGTTATATAAGCCTGAAATCCAACTTGAAGTTTCGTTTTCAAGTAGGAAAATGTAGGATTAGTGCCACCATGATGATAACAATCTGAAGTGTTTCCTTTTAATGTCATTGTCAGGAAGATGATGAAACTGTGAGAAGAATTTTCAGTTTCACTTTCAGATCAGCAGAAAGAAAACCTCACATTCGAGTCATTTCCTGACTTTAACTGGTTGGTACCTAAAATGAAAATGTTTCTTTTTCAATCTGTTACATTTAACTGACAAGACAAAGTGCAACAGGCAGAGGAAACCGTCTCACTGTGTCTGCCCTGTTCCTCAGGCCATCAGGACAAATGTTCCACATGAACAAAAACCTAATGTACAGACTGTCATGAAGCACCTTTCTGCTCCTCAGTGAACGGACACACCAAACACTGACTCTGGAGAGGGCCTTATATGTTCTTTGTGTTTTTAGCAGCAGCACATCCTGATACCTAATTGACTGAACAGGCTGATTGTCAGTGTCTCCTGAACTGACGTACAGTGCTGCTTCCAAAGGCAACGTGACAATCGCTTCGCTGGTACCAGACTTTCATCGTACAGTTGCAGTTTGGAAAGACATTGTGGTTTGGATTTAAACCAAGGACGTTATAAGACATCTGGGTGCAGCCTTCCGCTGACCGAACTGGCTAACTTCCAGTTTAGCGCCTGACTAACTTAAATGAGGATAAAATAATTTAATCTAGAGTTTCAACATTTTATTGGACCGACGGCTCAAATTCAAACAGTGAAACGAGGCATTTCACGGGGGTTGTGAGGCTCAAAATAGTTATCCACCGTTTCACAGATCCTTCTTTCACCGTGTTAGACTATGGTAAAGGCCTTTACTTTAGTGCATCACGTGACCAGGGGTGATTGCAAAAAAAAATCCTGAGCCGGAACTTTTTCCTATGACGTCATCCCCTGTACCTACAAGACGTATCACCTACAGTCAATCTCAGAGCACATCTATAGGCAACGCTACCACAGCTGCTTTATGAAAGTGTTCGTGATTCGTGCCGTGACAGCGCCTTTTTCCCGCTAGTTCCACACATTAGCCTCCTTGCGCACAACGTGCAAAAGCATGCACCTGGTTGTCGGAGCTTTTGGCACCGCCTCCCAAAGAGCTTTCCATCGCTACCCACCTCTTCTATCCAAGCCAAGCGCCATTTGTTCTTAATGCCTTTGTCGACATCTTTAGTGTCTTCCCCTGGCTTCATGAATTTGCGGTCCATCCTGACACTACGGTGCGCGTCAACAGCACGTGGAGCGACTGCTCTCTGGATCAATCTGTTTGGCCAAGGCCCGCCCCCACCGTATTTCTGATTGGCTAGTAGACCTGTCCTTAGTGTAATTGACTGAAAGTTGCGCCTCTGTGAGACCCAGAGAACTGTATGTTAGATCTCTGGGCAAACCCGATTTCTTTTTTTTTTTTTATTCGCAGTCACGCCGGTACGCCGGAGATCCGGCACGGCGCGGACTGCAATCAGCCCTGCGTGACGATGTAATTATACAGTTTGGCCACAAGGAAAACTGGCTTCAAAGCCTGGTGCTCGTCCTGGAGGCCTGGTTAAAACAACACCTCTCTTCACTTCCTTGTTGGCATCTGTAATTATTACTACAGCCACTGGAGCTCACCGCTGAACAACCATCATACATATGTGTCCTAATAAGATGCTTTCACTCTCAACCGATGTGATGATGTTTTTCTGATGAGGACAGGGTCCAAGGTTGAGACGAAGTGGTTGGTTGCAATCTGGACCCTCAACACTAGGTGGCCCAAAATCCACACAATGGACCTTTAATAACTGAGTCAAACTGGATGTGTGGGAGCCCATCCATCCATCCATCCATCCATCCATCCATCCATCCATCCATCCACCCACCCATCCATCCATCCATCCATCCATCCACCCACCCATCCATCCATCCATCCATCCATCCATCCATCCATCCATCCATCCATCCATCCATCCATCCACCCACCCACCCATCCATCAACCATCCATCCATCAACCATCCATCCATCCATCCATCCATCCATCCATCCATCCATCCATCATCCATCAACCATCCATCCACCCACCCATCCATCCATCAACCATCCATCCATCCATCCATCCATCCATCCATCCATCCACCCACCCACCCATCCATCCATCCATCAACCATCCATCCATCCATCCATCCATCCACCCACCCATCCATCCATCCATCCATCCATCCATCCATCCATCCATCCATCCATCCATCCATCCATCTAAACAGTTAAGTGTTTGAAATAGTTTGTCTGTGAACTTTACTCCAGCTTTCAGCAGCTCCACTCCCTCCACTAACTGAGGGTCACACAGGGAGTTTAGTTTGGCTTCGACATTTGTTTCACTTTTCATATTGATGCTTTATTTTCACTGAAAACACTTACACAGAAATGGATGTTGATGTAATAAAAAGAAGGAAATTCAAGTCAAATTATAAGCAGGGTGTGACTGAAGGAGGGACAGTGATTATAGTTCATATCTAAAAGAGCCAAAGCAGCAGAGAGGATGAACTCTTTGCTGCCTTCAGCTCTGAATAAAACAATGAAGTCTTCAGTTAAAGACAAGATCTGACGTCATCCCCTTTCACAAGAACCATGAGCATTCAGTGAGTAAACAGAAACTGAGCTGACTGGTTCTGTGTCACTGCACGCAATATTAATTTATACTCAAGGCATGAGTTGTGTTGTGTGTCAGTCAGATCGTGAGACAACAAGATGTTTTAAATGTGAAAATATGCACGACAACCTCAGAGTGAAATGATAAAATAACCCTTACTATGGCTCTGTTGGTGGTGCCTCCATGTCTCGTCATCCGTATCTCCATGGAGTTACAGCCAGCGTGACAGGGAGACCTGAACTCCACTCCGTCTGAACCACAGACCGGGTTAAAGGCATCCTGAGGACACCGACAGCCGGCGCTGCACGACAACCCATCTGAGCTGAAAACAAACAAAAAGTTTGAAGGGTCTGTTGTTAGAAAACCTTTCAAAGAAGGACATTTGTTTATAACTGCACTAAAATCTGACACAAACGCACCAAACTCACTGGTCAGGAAAGGACAAGGCCCCTTCAACAAGCAGACTGCAGACTTATCTTTTTAAATAAGGATGAAAATGCTCCAGAAAGTGAAATTAATTCCCTGTCAGAGGTCAAATGAGTTCCCTGTTAAGAATTTTTGGTCAATTTCAAAATTAGTTTGCTGTCAGATGTTTTAGCTGTAAAAAAGTCTTCCCTGAAATTAGTTTCTCGATAGTTTTGTTCTAAATTAAATCCCTGTCAGTGACTAAATTAATGTAATTTCAGTACTCATCAGCTACAAATATAATCCTATTTCTTTGAAATTAGTTTGCTGTAATTGGTGAAGTATTTGTTCCCTGTTAGTAGCTGAATTAGTTCTATCTTAGTGGTGAATTTACTTCCCTGTCAATAATGAAGTTAATTTCCTGTCAGTAGCAGAGTTTGTTCCCTATTAGTGGTGAAGTCACTTGTAATTCTGTTAATAGTGAAATTAGTTCACAAGGCTTCTGTAACTGCATGTAAGCTGACGGTGCAGCTACCTCGGAGGAAAGACTCCGGCAACCTTCTGTGTTGGGCAGCCAATGAGCAACAGCGGTGTGGCGGAGAACAGGCAGATCAGGATGGCGACGGTGCACATCTTGCTGGCACCGTTGACTGAAAGGTTCAACCTCCTCATTAGGACTCCACCCAGGACGGTGCCCAGCACTGCCAGCGGGATACAAACAGCTCCTGAGAGAAAGAAATCAGGGAGACAAAAATGTTAATTTAATCTAATCACATGGTTCAGTTTTAACTTCATAGAACTTCAGTTTCATACCACTGGTTCAACACGTGAAATGAACACATCCCAGGGGATACACTCCACAGACCCTCACCTATCATCATGGTGGAAAAGGAGACGGTCTGGATGAACTGTCTCTCAATGAACTTGGCCATAAAGGTGGCGAGGCCGGCCAGCAGCGCCGCCAGGTTGACCTGGGCCAGAACCACCAGCAGGTAGATGGGGCTCCGCAGCGTTCGCAGGGCGATTCGAGGAAAACCTGAGGGACAGTTACGGACAGTGTGGAAGTCAAATCATTAGTTTATCAGTTACTCACTCTGTTACTGCCATGTGTCTAATTAAATCCTGTTGTTGAGTTTTAGCTAAGAAGATAATTTAAGGACAGAAAGCTGGTTTACTGTAAACATGTTAAACTTTGAAACACAGTCAGAACCAAAGCTGCTGGGAGTCTCTCTGATTTAGTGCTGACGATGAAACACTTGACCCCTGTTCACTGTGGATATCCTTTAGTTGCCTCCACTGCAGCCTCATCAGACAGGAAACAGAAGAGCAGAAGAAGTCTTAGTTACTTTTGAGGAACTGTAGTAGAGATGCTTCCTGGTCTGTCTGCTGCTGCTGCTGCTGCTGCTGCTTACAGTCCGGTCTGGACTCCACATCGTCTGCAGCGTCCTGGACAAATATGGAAGCGGAACATCACATGCTGGACTTGATTTCAAAACCACTTAGTCTGCGGTTGCTGCTACTTTTAGGGAGTCTGCTGGGGCCCTGCATGCTGGAAAGGTTTACATTTATGGCCTGAAAGACACTTAAGATAAATAAGTCCTCTCGATGCCACGTGATGAGGCCACTGTGCTATGAAATGTGGTAACAGCAGACACAGCTCGCAGATCTCTGACGGGAACAGCTTGTTGCTCATGGAACAAAGATGTATGTAGTTAAAACACCAATGTCAGATTTTTAGGTCTCTGTAAGGACATGGGATAAAAACATCTCACAGGTAGATAACGTGATCCCAGCAGGTCTGAGCAGGAAAAGATTTTGCTTTTGTTGATTTTGGCCTCTGACAGATGTTCATCAACATATTTAGACCAAGCTCTGAGCCGAGCCTGGAGGCAAACTCTTGATTTATCAGTTGATCTATGTTCCGACCCTGACGGAGCATGTTTGGATCCAGCTCAGGCATGGCTGCTGATGAAGATCCTCACTGCCATTATAATTGGGAACTGATTTTAAATTCATTGGGAGAGAGATGGTCATTAGTACCCTGCCAGTCATGACTTTTTTCCCTGTTGGGAACTGTTGGGAATGAGAAAATTAAATTAATCTCAGTGGTGAAATTACTTCCCTAAACCTAAACCATAATATTTAACTGGTTGATTTATATTTTGCATCGATAAACTGAATCTGTAATCTGTAAACATTTCGGACATTTCACCACCGTCTGCCAGATATCTGATGGTTTAGATCTAGGACTGTGGCACTGAGTCATTTGTCTCTGCACTGAAATCCATTTCAGTTTGTGGACGAGTGTTGGCTCTGTGACAAAAACATTCAACCGCAAACGTTTTCTTTAACAAATGAGGCGATAAGTGCCAGCAAGTTGCTCAACACAGCGTTCTGCTGATATCACTCCCAGGATTGAAATACACACCAACACACACAACTGCCAGAGTCCAGAGTCCAGAGCCAAACCTCAGAGTTACTTTTGATTTCAGTGAGGATGTAAAAACTGAGAACTGCTCAAACTCAAATAAGTTTTAATGAACTTACAACATTAAATGTTTTTGTAAAATGACAGCAAGAAAACCAAGTTCAGCCCCTCGGGACAAACAAGACAGTTACAGGAAGGAAGCGTTTATGGAATTAAGATCATCTCCTGATCTGACAAACACAAATACCTTCGTATTGTGTGTTATCTGAAAACATGTATACAATGTAACAGGTCAGCTGGCTGGACAAGAGGATTTTCTATCATAAATATTATTTTCAGGTGTGTTACCTGAAGATCACAGCTGATTAGGGAGGTCTGGTGGAGCTGGTACAAACTGTCTTTAAAAATCTTTACTTTCCGGGTTCAGTATATATTAAGTGTAAACTCATCGTGACGTCATCCATTAGATTGTTGTCTACTGTTGGAGCCAGAAGTGACCATATTTGGACAAAAAGGTGGATTTACACTCTTAGAAATTAAAGTTCTAAGTAGAACCATATAAGGTTCTTCGGCTTGTCCTCATAGGAGAACCCTTTTTGGCTCCAGGTAGAACTTTTTATAAAGGTTCCACCTGGAACCCTTTTGGAGAGTTCTACCTAGAACCCAACATAAAGGGTTATACCTAGAACTGTGTATGTAAGGTTCCACCCAGAACCCCCCATGAGAGGTTCTACAGAGAACCCATACAGGATCTTATACCCATGCTTTCAACAATCCCTGAAGAACTCTTTCTCCAAAAAAGGGTTCTCTGGATCAAAATGGTTCTTACTGGAACCGTTAGTGTTACCAAGAACCGTTTTAAAACCCTTTATTCAGGAAAGGGTTTTTAAAGGGTTCTCTGGATCAAAATGGTTCTTACTGGAACCGTTAGTGCTACCAAGAACCCTTTTAAAACCCTTTATTCAGGAAAGGGTTTTTAAAGAGTTATCTGGATCAAAATGGTTCTTATTGAAACCATTAGTGTTACCAAGAACCGTTTTAAAACCCTTTATTCAGGAAAGGGTTTTTAAAGGGTTCTCTGGATCAAAATGGTTCTTACTGGAACCGTTAGTGTTACCAAGAACCCTTTTAAAACCCTTTATTCAGGAAAGCGTTTTTAAAGGGTTCTCTGGATCAAAATGGTTCTTACTGGAACCGTTAGTGTTACCAAGAACCCTTGAAAAACTGTTTCTTCAGGAAAGGGTTTTTCAGAAGCAAATGGTTCCAGGTAGAACCTCAGCCCTTGTAGAAGAACCCTTTTGGAACTCTTTATTTCTAAGAGTGTAGGTGAGATATCCTGATTGGATCTGATCGAGAACTGAAGACACACTGCCGAAGTTACGACTTATCAATCACAAAGTAGCCACACTGATAAAAGCTTTGTCATCTACTTTACTGAAGACTTGAAACTAGAGCCTCAGACCACAAACTCATCAGGAAACTGTTCACTGAGGTAATAAATCAACTAGAAGTAGTGTCATTTTCTCATAAGCTTACATACAATCAGACTTCTTTATGTAACCAGTGGAGTCTCCCCCTGTCGGCTATTAGAATGAATTCAGGTTTCGAGCACGTCCACATTGGCTTTATTTTTCAGACCCGGCACAAACACGGAGGTGTAAACGGACTCTCCAGGAAGTAGCCACAGCCTTGCTGCTGAAGTCTGAATGCTACAGAAGTGTTCAACTGTTAATGTGTAAGTGTTAATAATTGTTTTACAAAATGATTTAAATACCTTAATCGTAATTTGATTTAATAATTCCTGAGCCTTATGTAGCATACAGCTTTATATTTCAGAGTGATGGAGCCTAAATTACTTTACTTCCATTTATCATCAACACATCTCATTAGTTTGTTCTGAACTTTGGACTGAAAGATACCAAAATACCAGAAATCTTCTAAACATCCTTTTTTGAATATATGCTGTTTATAACTAAAAGTGATAAGTCACTTTTAGTTATAGTTAATAATATATATATATATATATATATATATATATATATATATATATATATATATATATATATATATACATATATATATATATATATATATATATATATATATATATATATATATATATATATATATATATATATATATATATATATATATATATATATATATATATATATAGTTATAGTTAGTAATCAGACATTTTCACCCTTGAGCTGCAGAAATCTACTGTACTCGATTATCAACTCGTCAGGGCTTCTTCACACAGGCGGTTTCTAGTTGGAGACATAAGCTGCAGTGTATTGTTTTCGTGCGGTCTTTTCTGAGGTTGCTAAAACTAGCTAAGCTAGCGGTCAGCAAACTTGATCTCTCGAGGGGGAGTCTTACTCGGTGTCAAGATGTGTTAGACCATGGATTAAATTTACACCGGAATATCCCTTTAACTGACTGACTGTCTCTGTCTGACAGACTGACAGTCTGTATGACCGACTGACTACGTGACTTGCTCGTTAACTCTGTTACTTTCTTTTTTATTGATTGTTAAAGTAAGTCTTTTTTAAATTAGTAGAATTGCAGGGGGGTTCATTGATTATTTAAAGTTATGTATGGTTCTCTATGGTTCAATTTAATTATATATTTAGGTTATTTAAAACCTTTCAAAGTTGTTTTTGTTTCAGATATCTATTGAATATGAATAAGAATTTGCACTACCTATTTATTTATGTCTTTAGAACATTATTTATGGAAATATCCTAATTTGTACATATGCTCAGAGTGAACGCAATTATTCTTTTTTGTAGATTAATACTATCCATTCCCTGTACATCTCTGTATTTTTTTTTTTTTTTTTTTTACAAATTTATGTTGCCTAATTTGAATGAGTTCTATGAAATGTTCTTAAGAGAGTAAATTGTTTTCTATTGAATAAAAATGTCAAAATCTAATTTTTGACTATATGGTGTCAATATGGTGACTATATTTTTGACTTTGTGGTACTTTTAGGTTTACTAGAGTCTCACATCCAGAGTTCAGGCTGCTACGCGGCACTCACGCCTATGTTGCCCTGCCAATCCGACCCCTATAGGCATATCAGAGGTACCCAGGGGACACATGCACATTTCTTCAGTGACACTTGCCTGGTCTCTCCTGTTCTCAGTAGCCCTTAAAGCTTTCTTTCTATCTGCAGGAGATTTAAGCAGTGATGGAATCTGAGGTCTCTGAGAGTGCGGTTACCTTTATATTGTCAGCTAAAATGCTGTTGTCATTCCAGTGAGGTCACAGTGAGTCAGATACACTATATCCATATGGAATCTCATATATGGGTTCCATGACATCAGTGTGGCAGCTCCTGATATGGATATTATTTAAAGTAGCACTATGCACATCCGTTTAAGTGCTGGTGCAGGACAAAAAACTTTTCCAATGATTAAAAAGAGGGAAGTCTGCACAAACAGTTTTTATGCTCCACAGATTTATTTGTGCAAAAAAGGTCACAACGTTGGTAGAAACGTTGTGACCTTTTTTGCACAAATAAATCGGTGGATCTATTGCTTCCCTTTTGGCACTCAGCATCTAAGGGTTGGACTTGGGGGTTAGATTGATACCAGAGTGCGGCACCGCTGCTGCTTACCGCTCTCCCCGGGGATGGGTTAAATGCCGAGGACAAATTTCACACACTCAGGTGTGTGACAGTCAGTGGGACTTTAACTTTAACATTTTTAATCATCGGAAGAGATCAACTTTTATTTATAAAGCACCAAATCAAAGCAAAAGTCATCTCAAGGCACTTTACAAATAGAGCTGGTTTAAGACCAGACTCTCTATATTTAACAGAGACCCAACAATCCCACATGAGCAAGCTCTTGGCGAGGGTGGTAAGGAAAAACTCCCCTTTGACATTAGGCAATTTTAATACAGGATGGATTTTGTTTGTTAAAAGTTGCTATTTTTGCTCTAAACACATGGATTATTGTACTAGATAATTGTTTGAAACCTTAAAAGGGAAAAGAAACTACTCCGCAGAATCCCGCAGATTTTCCTCTTGAATCACCACAGAAAACCAGAAAAAAGTCCGCAGATTCCGTTTGGATTTAGTGATAACGTCTGGCTTACTGCAGTCTGCTGTTTATCAGTCAGGGAGTCATTTTAGAAGGAATCTGTTGAGCAATCGTGACATAAATCACCTAATCTTTCGTCATTTGTTTTTGTCTTGAGGACGGAGCCAAAGCAAACTGAAACAGAATCCTGTTAGAGCTTGTTGAGGTTACAGGGATTCAGTTCAGATTCTTTATTCATATTTTTCATCCTGTTAATCTTAATTATCTTTAAAATTTAATATTAATATTCTGGCCTTGTTTATGTTTGTGTTCTTATACTTACTTCAAATTTTAATGACATTTGGCTGGATATTTCCAGATTACTTCAATAGAAAACAATCTTGCACATGTGGCCAAGTTCATTTAGAAACACGCACTGTCAGTTTAGACACAGGATCTTCTACAAGACAACAAAAATAATGCACTTTGTATTTTAGTCCTGCATATTCCCGAAAACGAAAACAAAATATATTTTTATATCAGCTCAGCCGCACCTCCCAGGCTCATTTCCTGTGGCTCATTTACAAACATTAAAGTCAAACCCCTCCTCCTCCGGCTCTCGTTTCTGCTCCCTGAACTGACCAAGCGTCATTAAATCATTTGATTGCGGTAGTTTGACCTCAGCTGATCATTATCACTTCTGTGAGTACGATAAGTTGTTGTCACGCAGGCTGCTGTCAGAGAGATGTTTGTCTGAATGAAGCAATAAGCTTATAAAGATATAAACACTCTGACAGGAAACCACAGAGAGCTGAGAGTTCAGAGGGTCGTAAATACATCTTGGAAACTGCCTCGCTAGATTCTTTAATGTCAGGACTATTACGTGTCTGGATTGGGCAGATTGTGATCTTGGAGCCAAATACAGACTGCGTTAATTTCAATGTGTTAAATTAAACTCACACAACAAATAAGTGATCTTCCCAAAGCTCCAATGTTCTCTATTTGCTCAATGTAGTGTGACATAGATCTGTTTTGCGAACGGCACGTCACTCTCTCCATCACCTCCAGCATTAGTGATCATTTTGATAATCACCTCACAGGTTAGCCCGTCAGCTCGCCTCGCTGACGACTAAACCAACTATGAAGAAAAGCAGCCAAGTTCATGAGCAATGAGGTCAAAGTTTTTACGGCAAACAAGGCTGCCAAACGGACAACCACAGTATGAGTCACACCAGTGGATCATCCTGTTTGTGGCGAGCACAACCACAATTTGTTTTCGGGAAGTTGGACCATCTCCATCTGTGATTGTGCCGACACATGATGAATCCTCACCAAGTGTTTAATGTGTGTCCGTCACAGTGTTGTGACGAGAGAGAAATAAACAATTGGACCTAAACAAACATAAAGTTACAACATAAAGAAACGTTCAGTTTGAATTTATATGTGCTTGGCTAACATTTATTCTGGAGATCGGGTAGGGCATGCAGGCTTTAGATTAGGTCTGACTGTTTCCGCTCACCTCTTTGGGCATGTTTCTGGGGAAGAAGAGGTACGGCAGCGCAGTGAGGAAGAGGAGGCAGGACGCCACCAGGAAGCCGAGCCACCAGGCTCCGACCCAGCGCTGGTCCTTAGAGGACAACTCGATCTTGTCTGGAAAAGGAAGAGAAACACAGACTTAACGCTCATCTGTTATCCAACGGAAAAATAACAAAGAGGAATGAAAAGGTTGCCTGAATTATTCAAAATGCCATGAAAATTAGTTTATTATCTTTTTATGGAATATTATTGGAGCATTTTATGGAGCTTGAGTCTTAAATTCAGTGAAATTCACTTATGAAATCTGACTTGTTTTGACATCTGTTGCCAAGTTTTATTGACATTATCAGCATATTTGTGTTTCACCAGCATAACCCTGCATCAATTCAACAAACTGATACTGAAATCAGGGATCACTGCTGCCTCACTTGATCTGACCATAACGGTTAAGGTTTCAACATCACTAAAACTACTTGGTTGAGGACGTCACCTGATCACCAGGTTTTCAAACTGTGAGGCTGCTCTCCGGGAGGCTTCAGTGAGCCAGACGGCCGGAAAAACATTTATGGGGTTTTTGACGGTCCACCGGGATTTGTCACATTATGCCAGGTGGCATAATCAACTGTGGGTGAGAAAGTGGGGAGGAGTTCTGTTGCGTCAAGACAGCGACATGTTCGAACACAAAAGATCTGAGCCGGTCTGAATGCGGTCTTGGCTGCTTTTGTTGGATGTCAGCCTAAATTTGAAACTGACTCCTGACAGCTGCTCTCATCTCTAAACCTGCAGGTCGACTTCAGGAGCAGGAAGATGTCGTCGAGGTGAAATCAAACCCAGATACACACCCAAAACAACATGCTTTAACATAATGACTGTATACCGTATCTCCTGTATATCTGTAACTGTATCACTGCAGCATGTTTTACCTACATGAGCCGCCCACTACATGTTTACGTACCGTAACAGAAGTCAAGTACCAGCTTCCCGTACCACGCCTTCAATATACCCCAACAAAAGAACATAACATTTGACTCTGGCAAATAATCAAAGTTTTTAAAAGTGAATTATCAATTTGTGTAGGGTTGATTACACTGTAAGGCATTAATATTACATATTCCCTTTAGTATAACATACATGAAACTGAAAAACTGAAGTATACACGACGCTGATAGATCACTGCTCACTGAATAAAGATAGCTCACTGAACACACCGATATATCGTCACTGTGTCGCATGACCGCTCACATGACTGCTTAGATGACAGTACGTGTGAATGTTATTTCCTGCAGACACGGCTATGTCTCGTTCTGGCTGTGTCTGTTGGAGAGTTTCAGAAGCAGACGTTTGTCTGCCTGATTTGTTGCCTTGCTCAGATTTTGTTGGTCCCTTTTCTTTCATTCTACTGCTTCCACAATTGTTAAGTAAGGTACATAGTTAACAGGGAATCTGTCATCTAACTGGGTGTACAAGACAATTTTATTATGACAGTTTCATTCTGCACACAGCAGAGGCGGTATTACACTATTAAACAACAAGTGTGTAATGAGTTACTTTCTATATAAATTTACTAGGGAATTTTAATGCATTTACATTTAAAAAAAAGTAAAGAATGATGTGTGATAGGTTTATTAATGAACTATCCAAATACTGGAAGCTAACTGGTTAAGTTATATGACCTACTTTTCTCAGCACATTTTGGCTCTTGCCAATTAAACAACATGCGGTCATGACGGTTCATGATTCACATCACATCAACAGATGGTTTAGTATCGAATTAGTGGTTTGTCTCCAGAACAAAGAGCTGCTGAGTCACACAACAATCCTTTAATCCCTGGTGTCCACACATTTACTGACACACAAACAGTTTTACTTTCATCCTCGTGAAGACACAGCAACGTCCTCACAATTAAACATGTCCTCACTTCACAGGTCAAAAATCAGAGACTGGACCTCACACACACACACACACACACACAACAAAAGAGTCCTACACAAACAAACACGTCCTCCCCAACATACATATTATACATGCATGCATAAACACATACACACACGTGCTGACTTGCACAATCACCTCTTGCCTCCATTCACACACCCGACATGGTATCAGGAAATAAGCTTTTGTTTGAACAAGCCTCTAAAAGAAGGTCAAGCTCCATTAATCTCAGAGGCACCAACACGACGAGCGTCTCAGTTTCCCTCAACATCAACGAACTTTCACTCTGTGGCAGAAATAATGAGCCCAGAGACGCGGTGAGTGTCTGCTGATGATTGATGCTATTAAACATCTTTTTACATGAAAATAAAGTCTCAGATTTACGCTGATGACAACGGTCAATAGCCTGGTCGCCTAGAATTAAGAAGGCAACAGAGAAAACCTTTAACTGTATACTTTAGTGATGAATTCTGAATTTTCCAAAAGAGTACGTTCATTTGAAGATGTCATCATCAGGTGTTCTGAGTGAGAACGGGGGGCTTGTCTCGTCGTCTGGTCCATTTTACACTAAGGAGTTTGTAGAAGGTATTGAACTGATTCTTGAACATTCTTGAACTTCTCCCACACACAATTTAAAAGCCTGCAACTCCCCTCAGTTAGTTAGGACTGAAGAAGCTCATAATGAGAGGTGAAACATCTTCAAGAAACCGAAACTCAAGTCCAATTGCCTACACAGCACTCAGAATTACCATGACCTTCATCAATGTGTTGAACACATGTTTGTGAGTATTTGAGCTTTGTTTCGCCTTGAGTGACATTAATTTGCTTCTTGTTAGATTTTTTTGATACAGGTCCAAAGTTGTGAATGAAGGCGTCGTCACAGGTGACATCACTGGATTTGTGAGGTGGGTACTTAGGGATTCCTTCTTGTTCGCAGTGTGTTATTCCTTTGTTTGCAGTCGCGGGAAATTTGTGCTCGTCTTTGGGAGATGCTGTAGTTTGTAGTTATGGCAACGTGTTTTGTTTCGGGTGAGGTTTGGGAGTTTTTTCTTCTTCCTCAGCTGTGTGAGAAGTGAAAATCAATGTAAGTTTAGAGTTATCTATGTGAACCTGTGCTCCCAGATTGAGCAGTGCGACCCTTTTGGGTTTCGTCTGGTTGTTGTTTCACTCGTGCTGTGGTGACTGTGGTTAGAGCGTTAAAGCTTAGGAGAACATCCATGGTTCATGGTGAGTCGCCAGTTTCTGGTGGTTGTTCCTCGCCACTGGGCTTCAGTTCAGTAACTGCATGAAGACTGGGGTCAATCTAGGTAGTTAGATCAGGTTTAGGCAGTCAGCTAGAGGGACACACTTGTTTTGCTATATACAATAGTCTGTTCATTAGATTCATTCCACGAATGTTTGAGTAAGTCTGGCGAGCACAGAATAGTCTTGTGCTTCGCCCTCAGAGGGTCAACAGGTCCTGCTCACACTGCAGCAAGTCAGCAGATATATAACAGCCCTGAGTTAAAGCAACACAAACAGCTGCATTGGTTAAGTGCTGTTTCAGGTAACTGATGAAATAGTGAAACACAATCCGGGAAGTTCAGTCTGAGTAACTGATCCATGAGTCTGAAGGTTTATCAGAGGTCGAAACACTCCACAGAGCTTTGCATTACGCAGACAGCTGTTGTGTTTTGTGCAGCCAGCCTGGTTGCTGACTCCAGATAAACCTGTTTTTTCAAGATGGCTTACTGCAGAGTCGGTTCCTGTATCTGTGCCATGTGGGTTTCACCACTGCTCCGCCTCTTTTGGAAGCGAGCAACAGGTCCTGAGTCTTTTCATTCCAAAGAGAGGTGTGAACATGAGTATAACAGATTATTTCACCGCGCAGTCACCAAAGTACATTTTGGACACGTTACACCAGCCAAATATCTGCTGAACATCCTGACACTAAAATGGCCTTTTTCAGACAGAGAAACAATTTGACCTTGAGACCAGTGACTCAGTAACACCCTCTCACAAGATCTGGAGCTATCATATTTAGATAGCAGATGAAAATAGCGGCTTCATTAGGCACATTCATAAACATGTTGACTGTACTGAGTGTTTTGAAACGGATGACAGCTCTGTGTTAGTTTGAGATGCCAAAGAGTGCTGCAGGGATGACAGATTTTAGTTTGCTAATCTGGAAATTAGCACTGAACTTGGTTTCATTGACAAAAGGCCTTTGGGATCATTCAACTGGATTTGGACCGGGCTGAAACTGGTCTGAAGCCTCCCCGCAGAGCAGCCCGATGTTCTGCTGTACGAATGTTTCTTTATGATGTCAATTATGGTTTCTTAGAAAGAAAATCGGAATCAGACTCAGGTCAGACTTAAAAATCGGAAACCAGTATTGGCCAAGAAAACTGCAATCGGTCCATCTCTATTCTGGTGTTAATGGGTCGTTTCTGTGTTTTTCTTGCAGTTGGTTTGTAAAACAAACAACTGGTGAAGATGTAAGTAATGCAGCATGTTGAATTCTTCTTCAGCTGTTGTAGCTGCAGTGTCTCTGGACTGGTTAGCAGATCGACAGCGAGCCCAGAGACACTACTGCAGTGAAGAACGACTCCAGAGGACGAGCGACTCCGACAGGAGCAACAGAAAAGTGGGAGAGAGGCTGAAGAGGTCAGCGAGTCAATCTGTATCTCAACTATGAAAAACAAAAAGTAAAACAACAGGAAGAAGAATATCAAATGGACATTGTTTTGTTTTTCTTGGTTTACTCTGAGGCCCATTTAGAAGCTGCACAGATTTAAACTTGACATGAAAATGTCAAATCACTTCACACCAGATCTGCAAAAAGGTTCAAGGAGTTCAAACCTTTCGTACTTACTGAACCCCACGTTACAGAACTAAACCATCCTTGTAGTTTTAATAATTCCCTGTCAGTTATTTGTCTTCTTTAGCTGCAGCTCTGTTTTTATAGCTGGTTCTGAGGAAATGACCGACATTAATCAGCGGTTAGTGTTTCTACTACACACTTAAACATACTGACTCCAATAAAACTAGAAGTGGCTGCCACATCCAGGAAATCCTCCTCCTCCTTTTAAATAAGTGTTATAAAAGAGCATGACTTCACTTGAGAGATTACAGCCTAGAGATCATGTCAGTGTAACTGTGAATCCTCGGTGCAGTGTGTCTCCTCACCTTTGGAGAGCTTGTCAAAGTCGACATAGAAGCGCAGCATGAGCGAGCCGGTGATGAAGCCAAAGGCCGGGCCGATGGAGGTCACGGCGAGAAGGATGCCTGAGAAACACAAATATTTCAGTATCTTGCATGTTTTTAGAGCATTTTGTAACTTCAACAACCGTACTGTCGGATTTATCTTTGAGTAAATGCTCAAGTATTTATTTAGTAGTACTTGGTTCTATTTCGATTTTATTCTATTTTATTTTTATCTGAGTACATTCCTAACTGCACTGCTACTGTTTGTTATTGTTTGCATCTTATCATCTGATCTTATTGAAACTACTGAATGTTGCTGAGTTGTTATCTGCTCCCAGATATCTCTGATCATAACTCGATTAAGTCATTAATACATTTAATACATTGATTTTGTGTATTACGTGAAAGTTTTGTTCTTATTGGATTAAATCTCGGAAATTTCAAACTCACAATATATTACAGAAATGAAGATACTGTGACTTGTGATTATCAGTTCTGATTTGTGGATCAGGTTCAGCTTCAGACTCGTTCCAGGAAACCAATAAAAACAGGTTTGTTATGTAAGTAGAGAGCCTGCAGATTCCACAGGCTGGTGTTACAGTGCAGGATGTGCACTCGCTGCAGGGAGACACCTTCACATACATCAGCTTTGTCTTAGCAAACTTTCTAACAGAGGTTGATTCACACGACCCGATTCAGTCCGTTCTGTTAACTTCTCCTCACATGGTTTTGTTTATTTTTAACAAACACAGCTAAACTTCAGTATGTGGTCCTGCTGGCACGGAAAATGTGACCTAACCAAATCAAATGTTGACATAAAAGGAAGTTTCCATCCTTCAACTTAAAAATGCCACACATGCCAACCTTTAACACGTAATGATGACCAGGAAGGAGTTATGTTGAGGGCCTCAAGAGAGAAGAACTGTGTGTGGGGAAATGACATCACCCACGCTGTGTTTAATACCCAGTTAGCATGCCAGAAAAGGAATTAGGGCCTGTGACTAAATAATGTTGTTTTCGCTGACTGTGTGCTCAGGAGTGCTGAGATGAAGCAACAACAATGTCTTGACCACAGCCGCTGTCGACGCTGCCCCTTTGAGGTTTTCGATCTGTTTGGGGTTTTTTTTGGCATAGGGACATCAGAACAAGGAGAATGTGGGTGCATGGATCCACAGGGGGCAGAAATATGGTAAAGGAAGAAAAAATACAAAAAGCGAAGGTGATGTCGTCAGCGCCTTTCTGAAAAGTTGAGAGATTTGTGAGGAAATGACTTATTGACTTTACTCTTACTTTAATCAGAACTGGACTGTTTGGATGAAATGTGATTCAGTGTGTTCTGATCAGTCGTACCAAGGTAGAGCGGTGAGTTCTTCTTGCTGGCATAGTCGTCGATGTAGGAGATGCCGAACGGCTGGATGGGGACGGCTCCGATACCCAGCAGCAGCTGACCCAGCAGCAGAAGAGGGTACACCACCCGCTGGGCGGGGGTCTCCTGCAGGCTGCAGCTCTGATTGGAGGATGAAGTGATGAAGGTGCTCTCTGATTGACAGAGGCTAGTGTTGGGAGAGTCTGTCGGGAAAACAGAGAGGAAGTGAGTTTAATAATATTTTCAAGTAAAAGTGTTTGTTCAACACGAAGCTTCAGGCTCATGTTCTGATGATAAACCAGTGGGACAAAAGGTGTTTTTCTGGAGAGCGATGGAAAGGTCGTGTTGACAATTAACTCATTTGGAAGCTGTTTACTGACTTTAAGTGATGAGTAGGGTAATTTCTTCATAAGCTTACATATAGTATAATTTAAAAGATGATATCATCAGAAATGTGGGAGGGACTGTGGCAGTATGTTGGTGCTCCTGTCACTGGGAATCCCACTGAGCCCAAAGTGTAAGTCCGATTGCTTTCAGAGTCACATGTTCGTGACCATCACACATTCTCTCAACAATTTGATGTAAAATGACTTATGAGGTTTGGAAATTGTGGGACAGCGAGCAAATGAGTGATAACAATTGGAGAAATTGGCTCAAATCTAAACTTTAATGTGTGAAGTTTAAAATAATATGAGACAGTCGCAGTTGTTCAATGTTCAAATGTTTGAATGAAGTTTGTATGTGAATGTGTGAAGATGTCAGATTTTGAGGTGCTTTGTCATGTGTACAACTTTTAACCTCTTGGTTGTGTTCAATGAAAAGTGAGAGGATCATCGGAGTTATTCAGCTACACGTCTCAGAAAAACTGATATAAATCCTCTCAGAAGTCACTGAATCAGCAGAAGTGGAGGTGCATGTGTGTGTGTGTGTGTGTGTTTAATCTCACGTCCGATGCGGCCGGTGTAGTTGTACGGTTCACTCAGGAAGTGCGGCAGCGCCATCAGCAGCGAGGCCAGGCAGGCAAGCAGAGCTCCGCCTCCAATGAAGCGCGGCCGGTGGACTCGACTCCCGAAGAAACTCACGAAGATGATGAGGATGGTATTTCCCACCTGGACACACAAACAACACAAGGTTTATGTTGACAGTAAAATAATGAGGAATCAGAATCGGTAGCATGTGATTCTCAGTTTTGTCGTACTTAAGTACCATTTTGAGGTACTTTACTGAATTTTATCAAATTTTTGCTGCTTTATGTGTATACTCCACTATGTTTCAGAGAGAAATATAATACTTTTTACATTTCACAGGCCCTCACAGTTATGTCGCTCATTAGACATGAGAAAGTGTCTCATACTGACCTCGTTAAAGGCGGCCAGGAGCCCAGACTTCTGACTGGAGAGGCCGTAGCGTCGCTCGATGGTGGAGATGGAGCTTTTCATGTAGCCCGACACCAACAGCTGCGACAGCTGCAGCAAACTGTGGCAAAACACAAAGAACTGCAAAGAGAAGAAGAAGAAGAAGAAGAAGAAGAAGAAGAAGAAGAAGAAGAAGAAGAAGAAGAAAGTTTGGTAGAGGGACAGAAATTGAGGATGAAACACATGCAGTTGTGATATTTTTCCACGTTCATTTGATAAAATCTGCATTAATCAACCTCAGGATGATAGATTAAATTAAAGTGAGTTGCAGAAACAATAAAGATGGCGACTGAAAAAGTGAAGTCCTTGTCTTTACAGTGAGCTCCCCACAGTTATGTGACGGGACCAGTGGAGAGGAAATGTTTACATATTGAGACCTCAGAGAACAATACCAGGATGGACTTCAGGAAGGAAAGTTTCTCTTTAGACAAAGACACAAATCTGCTCAGCTGAGGCAACAGAACCAAAACCCAAAGATCACTGTGCTTTCCAGTCACATTTAGAGAAACCCACTAACTCTCATCTTCAGACCTTGTTTGGAGAAACTGGGCTTTCATTTTTAATATTGTGTGGAAAAGTTGTTTGAGTAAATGTTGAATGTGCAGAAGTACAAAACATTGGATATACTAATACCTGTCACAGGTGTGTTTAGGCTACATGTTTGTTTCTGACTAGACAGAACTACTAATTTAGTATTTGTTAGTTAAAGGAGATACAGAACATGTGTAGATGTCGAGGCTGTTCACTGCATGCTTCTACGTTCAGAGCTCTGCCTATATTTACACACATTAGTCATAAGCACAACTACAAGTTGATGAACTCCACACACATCTGTGTGTACCCACTGTTGATAAATGAAGGCCCTGGAGCGTTTCACCCTCAGACTCAGCTCGTTTGGACACATCCAAACACAGCGACTCACACTCAGATGCAGGCTGAGATTATCTGGACAGGCTGGTTTCACTTCGCCTCCGCTTGAACTCTGGACGAGATTCTTTACAGTCAGAATGAAATAGACCGGCCTGTCACAACAAACTGCTCCGACATCGCCTGTGGGCGATTTCACAACTGATGTGTGAGTTTGTGGTGGTCTTAAGTTTAAACCCAGTGGTCTGCAGACTACAGAGGTGGGAAGTAATTAAGTACAAATACTTTGTTACTGTACTTCAGCAGGTGTTTCAGGTATCTGTACTTTACTTGAGTATTTCTTTGACCTTCCTTCTCTACATCTGAACACAAACATCTGAACTTTCTCCTCCTCACATTTACAAAACAGGCTCGTTACTTTAGTTTGATGCATTTGAGGTGAATTATGGATTATTTAGGATTACTTTTCAGACCAAAAAGCTCCGTCCACATGTTTAACAGTCGATGGGCGGTGTGCGCTCATCAGAGCCCATTTCAAACAGAACCTCTAATAAAATGCATCAGGTCATGCTTTCTAGCTGCAGTCTAGAATTCCTCTAGAACTGGATCTTTTGTTCATTTGATTAACACGCTGATTAATTGACCACACAAACACAATGAAAACAATTAGCAACACACGGTGCTGGAATTTTGGACCAATGACAGAACGGCTTGCATGCACACTGCATTTGTTCTAACATCTAATAAACATGAACAAATCATTAATTATGCTAAATTAGTTCCTGAATCAGAACAAAGCTAAAGAACTACAGCTCTTAAAACAGCCTTACTCTGGATCGTAGTTCATCAAACATTGAATGTGAAGCAGAGACAAACCTTGATGTTGTTGAAGAGACTCTGGCGCTGGGCAGGAGGTCGTGACTCCGCGGGGTCAGAGTTCAGGTTGAGACTTCTGGCCACCATCATTAAATTTTCACCACAGAGAGACTGAAGAACAAATCAACACCTGTAAAAGACAAAGACAGTCTGTCACAACTTGAACACACGCTGATATCTACGTGTTGGTACATGTTAGAACACACACAGTGACATCGTGAAGAGTTTTTACTGCAGTCAGAGGGAACATTTCAACATTCAGACGACGGCTCACTTCCTCCTGTTGTTACAGTAACTTTAATGGCATGAAGACTTGATTTTGAACACCACTGACGTTTTCTGTTTGTTTTACTCATTCAGGTCTCAAACACTCCTGACCTCATGTGCTGCTGTGTGTAAACACAAGAGGTTGCAAAAATACACACATTGGGTACCAAAGTAGAAGTACAGATACTTGTGTAAAAAAATACTCAAGTGAAAGTAGAAGTACTGATTCAACTCCTTTACTCAAGTAAATTAAGAAAGTACAGGCTCTTAAATGTACTTAAGTACAATGTCAATAGTCACAACACCTCTTTTGATACCTTGACAAAACGAAAAGTTCTCGGCACACAAAATGGGATGATTTTCCTCTTATCAACATCCTGCACAGTGCTGGTACAGAGGACAAACATCACTGGACACAGTCTGTTAGCTGCAAGTTAAATAGGCTAATGATAACAACGGAAAATACACCTTAGCTGTATGTGTTTTTTCAGATTAGACTGAGAATTCTTGAACTCCAGAAGCTCGTGGTTCGCATTCAACGCATTCGCCATGAATCATTAATCAACGGAACAGTTAATCATTAATCAACGGAACAGTTCTTTTAAATAAGGCCATGGATGAGGAATGTCTTGCTTTTCCGAATCTGATGCGTTATCGTTCCCTGGTTCACTTTCTTCCTCCATGTTGCTGCTGCAAGTTTTCTCTCTAACATAACCTGCAACTCACTTGGCGCCTTCTCTCCGCGGTTGACTTTCCCTCTCTAGGTAGTTACGTCTTATATGTCGTGTCATCATCCGTGGAGTTTGAGAAAGTAACGAGCCTGTTTTGACAATGTACAAAAATGTGTTTTTAAATGTAGGGAATACAAGTAAAAAGTCCTCAGAAAAATAAATACTCAAGTAAAGTACAGATTCCTGAAAAATCCTAAGTACAGTAACAAAGTATTTTTACTTTGTTACTTCCCACCTCTGGTTTACACAACGAGTGAGAGTGAGAGTTGCTGGCTGTAGTGCACTGACGGTCCTGTGAGGTCTGGACAGAGGCCAGGAGGAACTACTGCAGGATCAAAAACAAGACCATGTGGGAGACAAAAGGTTTTATGAGGGTTTAACAAAGAGATAAACAACCACTGATAAGAGCAGGGAGGGTTATTTTCTTTAGAAGTGTCTGTCCATAAAGTATCTATATATCCACTTATCCCTGGAGGGTGATATTGTGCAAGAGGCAGAGTACACCTGGTCATCACAGGGCTGACATATACAGACAAAAGCCTGGAGGAGAACATGCAAACTCCATGCAGAAAGGTACAAAACAGAAAAAAAGCTGCAGTGCAGAGTTTATTTTATGAGCCAGGCGTGTCGGAGAGGGACAGGTGGACCAAAAGCTGCAAACTAACTCTCCCCTCATGTCTAACTTGCGACATTTCAGAACTACATTGTAATGATAGTCTGGTACAGAAACGTGATTGAGATGTTTCAATCATCTGCCCAGGAACTACAGATGTAAATTAGCATGTAGCTAGCTCCAGTACAGACAAATACATGTATTTTGGAGGTTAGACAGTTTGCAGTAGTTCCAACAAGGTTAGACTGAAGCACTCCTCTGTGCATCAGTAGTAAATGCACGTTATGTGCTAGATGTTTGTTGTCCTCTGGGGTTGTAATGTCATGCTGAATTGTATGCACCCTTGTGTTTTAATGTTTTGTCTATCTTGTGAAGATTTCATGACAATCCATGTAGTTTTTACCAAAATGGTGGACAAACTGCTGCTGCTAGCATGGCTATCAGAAACATACAGAAAACTGGAGACCTTTACTGTGAAGGAGAGAGAATTGTCAATGTCTACACTTCAACAAGGTACAATCAGAGACAGGTTATATAAGCTGCTCAAATGCTCACCTGTATCTCACAGAAACATCAGCATCAAACAAGTTATTGAATTTTCTTCACATTCTACAGTGCTATCTGACAGCTATTTCCACATTCAGACAAAAATAAGTGGGAACAAACATTACAAGGCCACAGAAAAGGTAAGAAAACACTGGAACAGAAAGAGAAAGAGTCAAAGAAAAAGTCAGGAATCAGATGAGCAGCAAGGAAGAGGATCTTATCAGCAGAGGAATGTCAACAAATGAAAAGATATGCTGCTGTATCTCATCAAAGAGCAAACAAAACATGACGACCTCCCACTTCCGCAGGACTGATGCTGCTTTCCAGTCAATGTCAGAGGTCAGACTTCCCAGTTGATATTTCCAAATTCCAACCGCTGAGTGACACCAAAAGTTAAAGAAAACATGGCTGACGGTAACAAAATGATGTTTCTTCGATGAATGAAACATCAGCAGTGCCTCTCGGATTAGAAACAAAACAGAGGAGGGAAGACGACACATAAGGAAACAGATTTAATTATACAGTTTATTTTACAGCACTTTTATACTTTTCCTCATAGGGGGCTGGAACCACTTGAGGTCCGAGTGGGCTGAAATGCAGAAGCCTCACAGAATCTTTAGCATGATACGACTCTTGCTTTTACTTGTTTCTCTCCGGTCGTAACACGAGAGGAATCACTAAGACCATCTACTTTGTGCAAAGGATCATATGAAGTGTGTCATTTCTGCCACTAGAGGTCGCTCAGTTAAAATACCGACGTAGTTTGATGACATCGTGAAGCAGCGTGGAATCATGGCTGCTGTTGTCAACCAAATCTGATTTGACCGAGACGAGATGATGTTCACGGACAAGGTAATGGGTCATGTAATGTTTAATCACGTTCAATGACTTCCCTCTTCACTCTCTGACGTATCATCCGATGTTTAAAGCAACCAGGGCCAGATTAACTGGACAGATTACTCTCTGGAGACTGGAGTTTTTTTTTTCAGGCCCCCCTTTAAAATATACAAATGTCACATGACAGGGTTTATATTTAAGCTTATCTTTTTCTGTGTGGGTATTCATCCGCAGTTGGTTACTCATGAACTGATAAGAAGAGGTGTGTCTTACGTTATACGTTACGAATGAATAAATAAATTAATAAATGTTCAAATAAAGTTTTACATGGGAGATTCTTTTAGATTTTTTATATTCTTGAAAAATTTAAAATGTACTTTTGTACCCTGATGAAGACCATCAAGGTTGAAACATGTCAGTGTTTTATTGTTCTTGCAGCTGTGGTTCTTTTTTAGTTTGATAGAATAAAGATAATCCTCAAGTATGTTAGATGTTATTTAAAGATGTCAGTTACAGATTTTTCTTTCTATGAACAATGGTGGATAAGTACATAACTCAACAATATACACTGCCCAACCAAAAACGAAGTCACACACTCTCATGTTTCGTTGGACCGCATTCAGCTTTGGTTACAGGACACATTCCCTGTGGCATCGGTTTGATAAACTTATGCAATGTCGCAAAATGTATTTCCGTCCAGAGTTACATTAATCTTTTTCCAAGATCTTGTATTGATAACAGGAGAGTCGGGCCGTCTTCTCCAGCACATCCCAAAGATTCTCAATGGGGTTCACGACCACTCCTGCTCATTCAGTACAGTCAGATAGTCAGCTAGTCAAACTAAACCTGACCAACTGAATCAACCCCAGATCCTAACATTCCTCCAGAGTCCAATCTTTATGCTCCCGAGCCAACTGAAGCTGTTTCTACAGATAAGCCTCAGTGATAAGTGGGTTTCTTAAGGCTACACAGCTGTTTAGTCCCAAACCCTTCAGCTCTCTTGACATTGTTTGTGTGGAAATGCTCTTACTTTCACTATTCAACGTGAGTTCTACTGTTGATTTCACAAAACGTTTAAGTGATCTCCTATCACGACCATTTAAGATGTTTTTCTGACCACATCTCTTCCTTGAAGATGAAGGTTCACCACCATCCTTTCAGGTTTTAATAATGCGTTGGACAGTTCTTAACCCAACTTCAGTAGTTTCAGCATCTACTCCTCCTGTATTCTTTGCTTAATGTGGGCCAATAATTTGACCCTTCTGAAACAGAGAAACAGAATATATCTTCTGACAGGTTTGAGAAGCTCCTCACTGCATCAGTTAGTTCAATAACATATTAATCACTGCAGTAACTATCCAATGAAAGGCTTCTTACCTATTTGCTTAGTTTAATCCAGGAAGTGACTTTTTTATTTTGACCAGGCAGTGAATATAGAAAAGGTCTGGTCATTTAGACATTTGAATGTGGAAATGTTGAATATTATATCTTGAATTGATTAATGTATCACCCTGTTCTTAATAAGTTTTAGTAAAAACACACTGGAACCACTGACCCACGAAAATCAATGCACAAGTGTTTTATGTAATATTAGGTGCTTATTTAACTTTATGCTGATGTATTTATCACTTATCTCAATTCAGTAAAGTTTTCAGAGCAGCATCTGGAGGTCATTCTGGAACTGCAGCATTCTCTGTGACAGCTGAATCTGCTGTTTTCTCTGTGAACTTCACTACAATGTTGGAAATCCGTGTGTATTTTAATCCTGTGGGAGCTCCTGTCAGTCTCACTGTGGGTCGGATGGTCCACAGACATTTGCAGCAACATGACTGAGAGTCTCTGTTGGATGCAGAACGAGTGAGATGGCATCACTCTGAGCTCAATGTGGTGAACGTGGTCTACAAGCCAGAGCGTGTTTTAATTTAGCTGCACGTGGTCGCAGATCATTACAATCTACTGAGGACTCATTTCACTGGTGTTAAAAAAGGGCGTTAGACTATAATTACTGTGTTAATATTAAACTTTAAGCTTGAGATTACGTGATTTTCATACTTGTTGAAACAAAAGTACATAAAATATAAAACTGTAAACTTGTTGAGTGTTTCGCCTTTTTAAAAAACAGGTATCCATTATTACTCTGAAATGTAGTCAGGTAGAAGTATAGATTATCATACAAGTACATACAAGTACTATAGTAAATACTTGGTTAACTCCCAGCAGTCATGCCTGCAAAAACCAAAACAGCAGCAGCTTCTATTCATGAATCAAAACAGCAGGTCTGTCAGGATTCAACTCAGCAGTCAATAAATCTGCTTTTTCACTTTCCTTCTTCTGACACTTTGCATTGTTTGAATTTAGTTTGTAAAGAAAAACAACCAGAAACTTTCCTGCTTTTACAAACCAGCTCTAATGAAGCAGATGAGTCCCAGTACGAGGGCTGAAGAGTCACAGACAGAAAAGAAAGAAATGATTCATTCAGACTCACTGTGAATGCAGCAGCTCGTCTCAGTTTCTGTGATCTCCTCTTGTGGTGTTTCACCAAAACCATTGAGTCCTTCCAGCAGCTGACAGTCCTCCAGTTCTGTCGGCCCACAGTCGAGGGAAGAGGGAGGAGAGAAGGGGAGGAACTGGAATTTGAACCCTTAGTGTTAGAGAACTTAAGTAAAAAAAAAAAAGAGGAAGGAGGAAGGTAAGCTGCAGGAAAGTTTTCAGACCCACGTGTATAATCTTACAGTCTGAAACCAGAAAAAAATCCAAATTAATCTGATTTAAGAAGGTTGATTGTTCTCCTTCTTTAAGTTTCTTTTTACTAGGACAAGTATAGTCAAAAGCATGGATCATGGATCAAGTGTGATACTATGCCACGCCTTCCCTCCCATGTATTATTATATTTGCAAACTATCTCCATTTAAAATTTGCAGAAGGAGCTACTGCAGCTCCTGTTTGCAGTGAACCCATGGAGGTACGAACAACTATCACTGGATAACTTTAATACTGACGAATACTTAAAAACATGAAGTTTCTCAGGCAAGTTCTGAAGCATCTTCCTCTCTGATTTCAAAGCACCAGATCAAAAAGATCCAATCACCAGAATAAATGTTGTGTCAAAAACAAAAACTACATTTCTGCAAAACCACAGATGAGTTCAAACTTTATCTTTCTTTTGGTTCAATTTAAAATCTCTCTCTCATCACAGTGCTGTGATTACGGTCTGGTTAAGTTTAGTCATAAAAACAACTTGGTTAGGGTTAGAAAACATCTTGATTTTGCTTTAAATACCTGTTTTTGTTTTGCTGCAAACACGGCTGGAAAATGTCCTGAGGTCTTGTAAAAAAACCTCCTGGTTTTGCCGCCACAGAAAAGGCTGCAAACAGCTCGATTGTCGTCAGAATTGTCCAGACTTTACTGCCACAAACACAACTGTAAACTAAAGTAAAGTGAATACAATAAGAAATTAATGATAGTGTCAATAGTTTATTACATCTGATACAACTTATTACTGATCAATCTACTGATTGTTTCCTTTTTTTAAATTAACTATTCTAGTCTATTAAGAAAAGAAGAAAAAATCAGTGTTGTTCCCACATGTTAGAATCAAATATGAGGAAGAAAAGCAGCAACATTATCAAATATTTAATCATTCAAACCACTTTAATGATTATCAGAATGGTGGCTGATGATTTTCTTGTGGTCGTCTGATCGATTAATTAACAAATAATGACTTTAATGATAAATAATAAATAGCGAACAGACACAAACAGCCCGAAATGTTCCTGGACAGATGGGAAAATCCATCAATAATCCATGACGTGAATGTTAAATGAGGAGAGAAGCAGCAGGTGGAACAGAGCGACTGGTTGGTTTTGGGACGCGACAGCAGCTGAAACACAACAACTCATTTTATCTGCTGACTTTCTGGACATTTTGTTCTGAACTGGAAACAGTTTGAACGTTTGTCTTCAGGACGACAGAAGGAAATGTGACAGTTGTGTGGGTTTGTGAGCAGCAGGTGGAGCCAAAGTCTGATAAAATACTGGATCCTCATCAGTTTGTGTTTCGTGTCACATTTACCTCTTTATCTGAGGAGTTACTGCTGATCATGTGGAAAGCACATTAACTTTCAATCGACTTATGTATTTGTATTCATTGCCACTTTATTCTTCCACTCCACTACAAATTACTGTACTTATTACTTCACTACATTTATCTGACAGCTTCAGTTATTGGTTACTTTTCTTTGGAAGAAGCTTGATTTGTCTAATTTGGACAGAGGTGGAAAATAAAAAATGCACCAGCATGCAGAAAGTCATGATGCATCTAAGGTGAAACAGTTCCAAACACTGCTTAAGATCACAATACATTTATTAAAAAGTGAAAGCAATGTTTATGGGTTTTGTTTTTGTATGTTTTGTGAGGGAAAAATATGTAGAATCTCTATTTATTCCTAATTTGTGCAGAGACTTTGCACAGGAAGTCAGTCAATTGAGGGAAGTCGTGGTTCTTTACAACATAAAACAGAACAATAGGTGTTTCCTTTTTGCATGTAGTCCATCATCAAGTTTCAGTTTTGGCTCTCAAAGGGAGAAAGTTTGGGCTCCCCTGATTGAGAGGCACAAAGAGGCCAACTAGAGCAGATCAGATCCCTGTCGTCTTTTTGAGACATTTTCCCCAAAACGACCCAATCGCTTGAATAAATGTTTGCATTGTATGCTTTTTGTAAACCACAGATATGTTGAAAATTCAGCTTTACATTTTAGTTTTTCATTTTCATGTCATGAGCGTGCTGTGCTTTGTTGAAAATGCTGGAAAAATACCAGACAATACTTAGGAATACCACAAACACAGCTGCAAAATGTCCCCAACATACTCAGTTTAGTTGTATGAAGTGGTCTTAGGCAGTGGTCTCTCGCTCGGCAGCCATCTTGTCTGGATATAACGCCACCACCATCCCCTTCTCTATTTTCTAATGAGAAGAGAATCAGCTCATACACCTGCAGAAATGTCGATATGATATAAACGAACAAATGTAACATATCCGTGTCTTTTAGAAACTTACAACAGGAAACAGACAGAGAGATGGAAATATAACTAAATTCAATCTTCACTGATTCAGCAGAAAAATATAATTTCAAAGCATTTAAATGTTTATTTCCATAATGTGAGAGCAAGTCCTCCAGACCTTGACTCACATCTGTACTCTCATGCTGTAAAGGTGGTCCTAACCTCACCCGGAGGAAATCTTCTATTCTCCCTGTGACACACAGAGGATGTACAGTAATGTCTGGTTTCTGTTTACATCCACTAAAACAGACCCCAGTTCAACATGAATCCCTGAAAGACAAACCACAAGATTCAGAAGGCGTTTTGAAAACACGCTCTGATGGTGTTTCTGCTGTTTACAACGTTTTTCACAAGCTCATGGAAAAAAACCCAACTGGAGGTTTTTACTGCCTGAACTCAACGAGTCACATCTGCTGAGACCTCTGAAAACTCTACTGAGTAAAAACCAGAAGTGCCACAAATCTGGAACATGATGCCTGAGGTGAAACAGGCTGTTCTGTGTTTTTTAGCTGCGAAGTCATTCAGATGTTAGTGAAGCTGCTGATGGAAGAGGCCTGCGGACAGAAACCTCCTGCTTCAGCACCTTGGCTGCTTGTTCTGGAATATCACTTCACAGACATCAAGATAGCTGACTCAGATTTTTATTGCAGGTTTCATCTGATTTTTTGAAAATGTGACAGACAAAACAGACACCAGATTAGCTTTCCACTTTTTTCAAATGTATAGAAAACATGTATAATGGCTTCATCCAATCTTTTCTTTCTTCTTTTCTGACTGAGCAGTGTACATCTGAAACACACAGAACTAAGTGACCAGACAGGGCAGTTTGGGAGATCTCATACCTCCTGGATTGATGACAAATCTCCTCAAAACTGCTGTAATTTATTCAGTCATTACTTAACTGAGCTCGTCAACAGATCACGTTATTTCAACAAATTCCAGACCCGCTCATTTAAGGTCCAATTAGTGTGAAAGTTGAGTTTTGAGTCTCAGTCCCAACTAATACCCGTCTAATACTTAATAAAGACGCTTTGGGGTTGTAGGTCGGTTCTGCCGCCATCCCAGAATATCAGTATTTGACAAGTTGGAAAGTATTACAGACAAAAGACTGTATACTGATGACACAACTTGCTGATTAATGACTTGATGATGGAAATTCACAGGCAGTGTGTTGTGTGAAACCCAGGAAGATCAGCTAACATCATGGCTTTAGTTGAAAAGGACTTGGTATGGGACAATGTGAAAGATTCAGGTCACGATTATCCTGGCCAAAATAATTAACTTATCAATAACTTAATTATTTCAAGTTGTTTACTGTATTACAGAAAGAACACAGGATATTATTTTTGTCCATCTGTTGGTGGTCATGTACTGGAGGTGTTGGGTACATTTCTCTGGCAGGTTCCTCAAAACCCAATCACCAGAATAAATGTTAACTAAGTACATTTGTGCAAAACCACAGACAAGTTCAAACTGAACGTCATTCATGTGAGGACACTCATGACTACACCGATTTACGATCATCTCACTAATAAAAGAATTCAATGATTAGCTTTTCCTCGGCAGGTTGTTATTGCAATCTTATAAAGTCTTAATGAACAAATAAACAAATGAACATGACTAAAAGCTATGTGCCCTTTTCTGTGAGGACTTTTCCTTCTTTCCTTTAGATAAACAATCTTTTTTTATGTGTATGACGAGGTTTGGAATGGTTTCTGTTTTTGGCTTTTTAGAGGAGGTTAATGTATTAATTAATATATATTTGTTGTAGTTACTGGCAATCACATTTTTACTGGTAGCAATGTGCCTGTGGCATCAGCAAGATATGAGGCAACATTCTGCTGTTCACCTTTCAGAATTTGATCACACAAATATAAACAGAAATTAGCTTTATTTTTCAGACAACTCAGACATTTGAGTTTAGAGTTCTTCAGTGTGAAGAAGTATAGAAACAAAAGTGCTACTTGTGAAACTTGTATGATGTAACTTCTGTGACTTCTTCGTGTTTGTTCAGGTCGGACCCTGGAGGCACTCACTGTGTTTGGTTGTGGTTAGAAAGTCAAAGTTTGTTTGAACTGTTGCATGTTGGGAGCTCAGGGGACCACACTGCCCCCTGGTGGTCCACCAGTTTCATCACTGTGTGTTTCAGTTACCACGGCAGCTAGTAATGAGTGTTAATGATTCTGAGACAAATGTGGTCATTAATGAGGTCCACAGTGAGCCGCTTCTGAACAAAACACTTATCAACAGTTTCTGATGGTAATTAGTCCTGTGGGAGCGAAGAGAGAGAGAGAGAGGGACACTAATAGATGTTTGTCAGAAACCAGAGGATGACACTGATCCCAGGAGCTGATGTAAGCTCCTGGTGTCAACAGCGACTCACTTCACAGCAAAACTTTTGGCTGCTGATTCTCTACCATCTACTGCGAGTAATAAAGAGATTCATCAGTTAAGTTTGATAAAAATCACTGAAACATCACTGCAATGTGCTCAAAACATGCCAACATGCCAGTGGTCAGCAGGTGTGATGTTCACATACATGATCACCATCTTAGTTTAGCATCTTAGCACGCTAATAAGAAGCAGTAAACACAAAGTAAAGCTGAGGCTGATGGGAAAATAATTAGTTTTGCAGGTATTTGATCATATAAAATGACAATAAAGTGTTGGCCTGATGACGGCGGTGGGTTGTGTCAAAATTCACATTAATTAAAATTTAAATCCATCTAAAAGTTGCTGGACCATTTTACTCAAAACTGATAAATGACAGGGAAATATTCAAACCAGTGTTACCCAGTATCAGGTGAGGTAATACCAAGTAGCCTAGCTTAGCACAAAAGACTGGTACTGACAGGTAAATACAGCACATGAGCAAAAAATTTGGAAGTTATTCTTTTGAAATATCCCCTTAGCCACGTACATTTCAGAATGGATGCCATTTTTTTTTGGCCTTTATAGCTTTATTGATAGTCCAGCTGAAGACATGACAGGAAACAGGATGAGAAAGAGAGAGGGGGAGTGACACGCAGCAAAGGGCCCCAGACCCAGACTCGAACCTGGGGCCGCTGCAGCGAGGACAAAGCCTCTGTACATGGGACGCCTGCTCTACCAACTGAGCTAAACAGCACCCCATGGATGTCATTTTTAAAGATGCCTCTTTTTTGTCAGTGTTCAGGTTGAATTTGATGATACTGGTGTTGAATCACAGGTTTTTAACTCTGGAAAGATCAAGAAGTGCATCGGCCATCTTGTAGGACAGTACTATCATTGGAGAGAGTGGGGGAAAGATGAGACCATTTTAACTGATGTTGATACAGTGTAATAAAAACATATACCTGAAAAAATGACACTGATATGGCAGCCATATTGATTATTGTGTGGCTGATGGATTTTATCAAAAGAACATTCGACAGACGATTATTATCATCCAAATAATTGTTAAGATATGTTTAAAACTAAAACATACTGTAATTACTTTACCTTTCATTTTGTTAAGAAACAAATATTTTACTGCATCACAGATGGGACACATTTTGTTTTTAGTGAACATTGCTTTTTGTCCATCTGTCAGCATATGGTGGTCACGTACTGGAGGTGTTGGGTACATTTCTGCAAAACCACAGTCAAGTTAAAATTGATTCATGATTCATTCATGTGATGATATTCATGACTATACCGTCTTCTTCTTCTTTCCATTTGTGGGAAATGTTCATGCAAAAATGAAATTAGCTGCTACACTTGGTGAAACCTTTTCTCTCTCTTTTGATAGAGATAGGCTAGCAATTTCCCCCTGCATCCAGTCTTTGTGTTAGGCTAGACTAAACATGTCTGACCTATAACCAATCTTTATGCTGGATGATGACAGAAGAGAACAAAATATGCTTTCTTAAAAACATGCACTTTGCTAGAGGCATACAGTATAGACCTGTACTGTAAGAGATACTAAAAATCATTGTAAAATGAATTTAACTATCATGTGTCACAACCACACACACTGCTGCAGGATCAGAGAAGGCAGCATTGATGAAATGAGTGTGAGAGTAAAGACAGAAGGCCGGTCTGCAGGCTAGAGTCCCTCCAGAGAAAGAGAGCAACTCCCTGTCCAACAGTCCCTGAACGCCTCACTGTGGTTTTGAAGGTAATTCCATTAACCTGCTGGTCACTGAGACACCTGGGAGTTCCGGGTCCACCAGGAAGCTCATTACAGCCCAACAATAACATAGAACAGCAAAATACACATATGTACAAGGCAGCCTGAAGACCATTTCATGCCATAGAAGATTACAGCAAATGGCCACAATATGAATAATTCACAACTCAACAGCTCAACCACATCAACTACAGTTTTTCGAGGAAAGTGTTGTATTTTAACTCAACATATAACATAAAATGTTGAGCATAATCATCAGCTTGCTCGTGCAGTGTTTGTCTTAATGGGACTTAATCATTCAAACAATTTGAACACTTTAAAGGTCAAAGGTCAAGCCTCTTGTGAGACATCTATGTCATCCCATCGCCAGACAAGAACATTTATTTTGGACAATTCTGCACATCTCCCGAATATTTGGAGTTGCAGCGAGCATCGGTCCTAAAACAGGGGACAGTGACCTGAAGTTTCCACCTTAAACACAGGACCCTCTACTTCGGTTGCAGTACCTCTGACAGGCCTGTTGCTGCTCTTCTCAGGTTTTACTCATTCTCTGGCTTTTGGTTGCTAGAGTGTCTCTGGACTAGACTGAGGGGACAGGACAGGTGTCCAAAGGGCAGGCTGCCCCTCAACAAGCAACCCAGCAAACACCGCCTTGCCGAAACCAAGTAATGTTAGTTCTGCTGTGTATGAGCTTGGTGTGTATGGAGGGGTAGCCCACCCTGTGGACACCCGGCCATCCCACTGTTCCTAGCTCAGAGATATGGCTGCGAGCCGTATAGGTCGATGTGTTTACTGGGGAAACAACAACTGGCAATCCACTGTATCAGCACCACCGTTGGCCATTTGTTTTTAAAAACCAATTGGCAACCAAATCAGTGACACAACCAGAGGATGCAGTCAGAAACTCTTCCATGCTGCTTGGATAAGTTGTTTCATTGTAAGCTACTGATGAGGTTAACAACCATTCATAGCAGAGATCCAGTATCCCTCCCCCTGTCCCTCTGGCCCATCAATTCTAGCAACAACCGTGCCGAATTGACCTAAAGTATATTGACATTAATGAAAAAGTTTGGTGGGATTTCACAAAAGTATGTCTATTTTTTTTTACATCGTTGATCTAACTACTTCTCATGAATACTACTAAAGATTGGGCCACAAGGTTAGCTAACAATGCAGAATATATCCAGTCCATACTCAAGATGCACATTTTGTAATAAATGTACAATTAATCTAATTAGCAAAACCATTTGAATTGCATTCAGTCTAGAGGTCTGGGGCCTTGGGGGCAGTTGCCCTTCTTGCCCAACTGGCAACAAAGCCTTGCCTGAATGCCCTATAGTACAAATCCCAAATATAGTATTTAATATGGCATAAAACCAGAGACATGGTTTCACATGGTTGAAAAACATTATATAAAAAGAGCTTCTATCCATCTTTCAAATAAGTCACAATATCAATCAGGAGAAAGCCAATAACACCTCATGCAAAGATAATTTATTGTGTCATTCCGTGATGATAAACATCATGTAGCTGTGGTTGGAACAAAGTTGTAAGAAAAGTCACGATATAGAAGTATTTTGATCTCCTGAGAACCCCCGGGGGAAACCCAAACTGAGTAAGATGATCTTTCTTCTACAGAAGAGCAAGCTCCAAGCAGGAGCTTGTTGATTCAGCTCTACTGGTGTTAGGTGGGAGGTCAGGGTCAGCTGAGGCATATGGTAGTAATTATCGCATTGTGGCGGTAACAACAGCAAACACACTCTGGTGGTGAAACACTGAGGTTATATACATTTCTCAGCATGGGAAACCTCACGGCTCAGACCAAAAAGAAGCTATCATCTGACTTTTAGTCATTTCACCATTACTGGATGATTTACAGTTGCCCGCTTTAGCCCTATTCACATGGGACTATTATTACCTTTGGACATCTGGTAATTTGTAAAAATTGCAGAGGATGTCTGTGATCTCAATCGCTAGAGAATCTATCATGTCTGTATTTTGTGGAGTAAAAATTACCCAGCATAGTACCTGCCATATTTCTGCAATATATTTGGGGTCACAACTGAGTGATTATGTTGATCAGCAGCCAACAGCTGTGCAGTGAGATCGGCTATAAGAAGGTTATGAGCAAAAAAGGTAGTCAAATACAGCCACAAAGCATCTGTTAGCTGATCTAAATGTCCTGCAAACGTGTATTCATGCTTGAAACACATGCAGAAAGTGGGAAAAATAACTCGGACTGTAGGGATTTGGCTCGGGAACCGGAGGGTGGCCAGCTCAAGACACGCATGGACTGGTCAGTACAGAGTGTGGACTAGTAGCTGGAGAGGTGCCAGTTCACCTCCTGAGCACTGCTAGAGTGCCTTGAGCAGGGCACTGAAACCCAAACAGCAAATTAGGCCTCTGATTACAAGGCAGCCCCTCTATTCTGACATCTGTCCATACATTGATGCAGCCATCCCCAAACCTATGATTTTCTTAGATTTTGACTATGAGACACAAAGGAAATTCATCCCTTTCAAGGATGTTTGAACAACAGCACGATGTCTGTGACTCCTTTTGTTGCTGGATATTCTCCATGACCACCAACTTGACACCTTGAAATTACATCACCATGACTGGATCACTTTATAAAGGTTGAGACAGTGGTTGGAACCTCCTGTCAGAAGGTTGGCTGGTGGGTGATAGAAACTAGAAATAAGAAGATAATAAAAAAATAAAAGGTAATATCTGAATGCTTTAAGTTTTTTTTTTTTTTAAATTATGTTTATATTGTTAATGACTGAACTATTTAAAATACATTTAAGTTAAATTGTGGCCGGGCAACATCCGGTCTTAAAGCCTTCGAGTTTTGAAATGTTTTTTCATGAATTACTTTCTATAATCAAAGCTCTCCCTCCTCTGTTTGTATTTGCAAAAATGTTAATCATAGATCATGTAAATGGTCACTAATAGATTGAACTTTAAACATGTGATGAATCAGCTTTTGTTTCTTTTGTTTCAGGCTGATGGAAAACTACACTTTGAACAGCTTTACCCTCCAGCTGGAGGGATTGAAAGTCACTGAAGTTTCTGTGTACCCTGTGTTTTTCTTCTTCTTTTTGTCCTACCTGGTTATTATACTAGCCAATGTAGGGATTGTAGTTCTGGTTTTCATTGACAAGAACCTTCACCAGCCGATGTATCTCCTTTTTTGCAACCTGCCAGTCAATGACATTATTGGAAATTCGATCATGGTGCCTCGTTTGCTCTCAGACATATTGCTGCCTCCGTCTGAGCGTCTTATCAGTTATTATGAGTGTGTAGTTCAAGCTTTTTCCACACACATGTTTGGTACTGCTTCTCACACTGTGCTCATGATTATGGCCTTTGACAGATATGTGGCCATCTGTGATCCTCTGCGCTATGCTGCCGTAATGACCAACAAAATGGTGATCAAGCTGACAGTTTCTGCCTGGGGAGTGGCCTTTGTTCTGGTCGGGATTCTTCTCGGTCTGACCATACGGCTGAACCGATGCAGGACGATGATCACGAACCCCTTCTGTGACAATGCCTCCTTGTTTAAACTCTCCTGTGAGAATGTGTTTATTAATAATATCTATGGCCTCACTTTCACTGTCGTCCTGTTCACCTCTTCTATAGGCACCATGGTTCTCACTTACACAAAGATTACAGTCGTCTGTCTGACCAGTAATAACAAATCTTTGAACAGTAAAGCCTTGAAGACCTGCAGCACTCATCTCTTTGTATATCTCATTATGTTTTTATGTGGGATGCTCATCATACTCCTGCACCGCTTCCCTCAGTACTCAGACTACAGAAAACTCTCTGCCATCCTGTTTCATATCATCCCCGGCAGCCTCAACCCCATTATTTATGGTGTGCAATCTAAGGAGGTACGGAAATTCTTGTCAAAGCTATTTGAGTCCAAGAAAACAGTGCCATTATAATAAAGATGATTATTTACGCGGTTCTGTCTAAAGAAATACAATTCTTTTTACATTTGTTCTATTCCAAAACAGTTTTGTTATCATGTTGTTGTCAAAACAAATGAATTTATGTCAAAAAGTCATTTAGAAAAATGTGCTTGTCTGTGCTTCTTTTTTAATCCTCATTTTTAAAAACTGATGTATTACTTAAATATCGACATGGAGGCTGATGGGTCAAGTATGTATAAATATACTAATAGATTATTGGCCTTTAAATATCAAAAGATTTTCTCAAATAATTTATTGTGATGATGAATCTGGTTTGTCTTCTATATAATTTTGTCCTTGATTTGGAGGGAGCTCCTTGCCTCTCCTGTCACATCTGTTTCACTTCTGCTATCTGTTGTGCTATAGTATTTTTTTAAGATCCAAAATTAAATACCGTTAAAAAGGATTAAATGAACACTCTCACTATTGATGACTCTCACTGTTCACTTAATGTCAAGGAAATATCATGTGTCTATTTTGTTTGAATTGTTCTCATTGTGGATCTCTGTTGCATTAATTTGATGTATGTCTGTGTGCAAAAAATAATAGATAGAGATTAAAAAGAATGCATACAAATATTTTATTGTGTATATTGTTAATCCACTATGCTATGCTGTGGCTTGCACAAAAGGTATAAGAAAAGCAATATAAAAGTCTTTTAATGTTATTTTATGCCCCTGTAAAAGCACTTTGAGTTGCCTTGTGTCTGAATTGTGCTATATAAGTAAACTTGCCTTGCCTAGTGTTCTTTTGATGATATTGAGGGTCACTCTTTATAATTACATCACTATTGCAGACACACTGATGATGCTTAGTCAGTGGTTGCCAAGTGACAGTTGACCTGTCAACATGTGATGCTGCAGCTGAAGACCTTTAACAAACCTTTAAATAAAAGTGTGTGCTGGTTCAGTTCTTGTTGGATGGGGGATGGTGCACGGATACATGAGGTAATACTAACAAACACACAGCATTAATGTTGACAGATGTTAGATTGTCATTTTTACTTTTAGATCCACTACTCAACCTATTATAAATTTTTCCTCTCAGTTGGGTTTATGATTCTTTGATCTCTGACAAATGTGACAAAATTTAGTTGACTTGCTGTCATTGTTTTCTGGCTCTTAAATGTTTCGTAGTCTGTAACTAGGGATGCGTCGGTATACCTCACTGAACGGAAATAATTGTGATTGTTCTATGTAACATGGAATGTCCCTTTCATCCATCATTGTCAGTAAGTTTTAAATAGGTTTAAAGATTTTAATGACTACATTTATGCTTTATAATTTAGTTCTCAGATGGAGTTCAGATGTGTCTCAAGTAACCACTTCAGATCTGATCTCACTTCCCGCTCTACATGCAAATAAACATGTAAATCCCTGGGACAATCAGACACAATGTTTTTTTTACACAAAGAAATATATCTTGTTTATTTACAAATAACAAGATATGTAACTTAGATATTGCACATGTATCTACAAACAGTGTGTATGAGTGTACACACTGTATGTATATCTCAGGGAAGATTTGCATATTAAGCAGGTATACAGTATGCACACAGATCCATCTATCCTAAATAGCATTTCTATTACAATTAATCTTATTCATTGCAAGTCTATTTTTATTTGTTTTATCTTAGTACAATTCCTTCCCTTGCGCTGCCACTATTTGTTCCCTTGTGCTGCTGTGTCACACTGAATTTTCCCTATGAGTGTTCAACAAACGTACATCTTATCTTTTCTTATCTCAACTTATCTTTAGAAGGCCCAAATTATTAGAAATTTACTAAACGCTAAAGGTGCCTAAACTCCCAGCTGAGTTCCTTCAATCTTCGTACAGATAACACAACTTTAAACTTTAACATTGCATGCAGTTTATATGCCAAAGTCCAATTTTGCATCTTTGTTATATCACAGACAGCAACACATTTTCCTAATCTCTAATCGTCATGCTTTTTTACAGATATGGAGAACCAGACTTTCAGTGAGGATTTCATACTCCTGGAGGGGTTAAAAGTCTCATCCAAATCCTCCCTTCCATCCTTCATCTTCCTCTTCCTCATCCACATGTTTGCTGTGGTGTCAAACATTAGTCTTGTCACCTTGATCTTTACCACCAGGCGCCTCCACCAGCCCATGTATCTGCTCTACTGCAACATGAGTATTAATGACATTTTTGGGGCCTCAATCATCACACCGCACATTCTGAGAAACATTTTCACACCACCTTCAGAGCGATTCATTCATTATAATAACTGTGTCATTCAGGCCTTCTGTGTTCACCTCTATGCGGGCACCAGCCACACCATACTCATGATCATGGCCTTTGACCGCTATATGGCCATCTGCAAGCCTCTACAATATGCCACAATCATGACCAAGACGATGGTGGTGAAGCTGTCGGTGGGAGCCTGGACAGCAGCTGTTGTCCTTGTAGCAATCCTCTTGGGTCTCACTATTCGTTTGTCGCGCTGCAGGCGAGTTATATTCAACCCATTCTGTGACAATGCCTCTTTGTTCAAGCTGTCCTGTGAAAACGTCCTCATCAATAACATCTATGGCCTCTGCTACACTGTGGTCCTGCTGGGCTCCTCCACTGGCAGCCTCACTCTTACCTACTTGAAAATTGCTGGAGTGTGTCTGCGTGGTAAAAACAAGGCGCTGAACAGCAAAGCACTGCAGACCTGCACCACCCACTTGGCAGTGTACATCTTTCTGCTGGTGTCATGTTTCGCCATTGTCATCCTGCACCGTTTCCCCCACCTGTCAGAACACGGTAAGGTTGTGTCCGTCTTAGTTGAAGTGACACTGCCTGCTTTCAATGCGGTTATCTACGGCCTACAAATAAAAGAGATAAAGCAGAGGATTATCACTTTGTTTAATAAAAGTAAAGTGACTCAAATGACCTGATCCAAACTGTAGTCTCATATTCTGCAAGGGAGACATATTGAATGTTTACAATATTAATATTTGAAGAGGTATTAAAGCCTAAGTAGGCGTGTGTGGCAGCATCCGATGCGTCCATGTGCCTGTATTTTCGTATTTTCTCAGTATTTTGCTGTGTTCAGGAAACTTCTGGGCATCAACCTCTTGGTAATAATAGCACCAGGTCAAGAACTAAAAACAAAGTGACTTGGTTACATCATTGTCTCCATCTCTCTCCTCTGCTCTCTGTCTGTCAAAAGCTTCAGGCCTGTGTGTCTGTTTGAACAAGGGTGGGGCTGAGCTAAACACACACACAAAGGCAGAGATGAACAGACAGACAAACAGCGGCCATTCAGCATCTTTCTCCAACCCAATCATCGGAACAAATGCCTGCTAACTGCGTTTCTGCAAAACCAAAGATTAGTTAAAGCTTTATGTTTCTTTATGATGCAACTTCACGTTAGTTTAGGTTAAATCTTCTATTTCTCTCTTGTCACAACCCTGTGCTTATGAACTGCTTTGGTTTAGGCACAAAACCACTTGGTTATGATTATGAAAAAAAATCACTGACGCTTAGTGCTCATAAGTGGAAGCCAATCGACAGCATATATCTGACGATGAACTTTTAATGTGAAGATGAATTGTGAAGAATCATTCCCTGTGTGTATATAAGTTTATATATACGTATGTATATAACTTATAGCCTAAAAACTGGATACATGTTCTATATTTGTGTAGGATGAAGGAGTTCCACCCCATTGTTGTATAATGAACAAAATATATCACCTTAAAACTCTAATGTATATAATTACATATGGTATAATAATGCAATCGTATTACAAAATGTAAACACTGATATATATATACCTATATATATATATATTATAATATGTTGTAATTTAAAGTTTAATTTCATACCTAATGTATTGTAACATGCCTTCATGCCTGTCTCTTCTCTTTTCTTGTGCATGGAAATGGAACCTTTTCGCTTGTTAATTTAAGTCATGACACAATCTCAAGTGTTTAAAAAAACCCACTGATCATCCAAGATGGACCTTCGCCACATCAAGACAGTTCTGGGTTCGAATACTGCTGGGGCAGGGCCTTTCTGTGTGGAGTTTGCATGTTGTCCCGGTGTTTGCATGGGTTTCCTCCAGGTACTGCCATTTCCCCCAACATCAAAACATGCACAAATAGGTTGATTCCCCAGTCAGTACACTTGACCAAAGACACTGGCCAAGATCTGAAGTTGGTCCCCTGGTGCTAGAATTAACCCGCAGGGGATAAATGAAGAATACCAGTTTCACTATGTTGTCCCTTGTATGATATGTGATCAAATAAATAATCTTTGTCTTCTGAAATAAAAAATCTAGTTGGTCTTGTTTTTTGCATAAATTTAATTGTCCAAGAAAGATCCTTGGACTTGATTCAAGTCAATTTCACTTGTTGTGTCTAGTTAAGAAATGTGTTTGTTATTTAAGTCATGAACTTGATGCAACACCAAGTCAGCAGCTTGAACATTTTCCAGCATGACCAGTTTGGCAGTGGGTCAGTGATGGTCTGGGGAGGCATATCCTTTTAGGGTCGCACAGACCTTCATGTCATTGACAATGTTACCCTGACTGCTGTTAGGTACCAGGGTGCATACAGGCACAAAGGGGCCATACACGCTACTGAGTCACCTTTTGAGTTGCTGTGATAAAATTCATGGAAGTTGGATCAGCCCACTTTTTTTCTGATTGTGATTTTGAATCCTGCCCTCAGTGGGTTGATAATTTTGGTTTCCACTGACTGCTGTTGTGTCATATTGCTCTAAACAAATTATACAATGTACACCAGTAAACATTTTCAACTTAAATAATTTGTTCATCAAGATCTGATTTATGATTTATGTGCTCCCTTAATTTTTATGAGCAGCGTATGTAGAGCATTCACTCTTTCAAAAAGTTTGTTTCATCACATTCCACTGATAACAATAGTGTGTTGAATGGTTTATATTGAATTTATTAATGAAACAAAAAATAACTATAGTCTCAAAATGATCATTAGACCACCAGACTTCTACAGAAATGAATAAAAGATTGTGTCTGGCGTACAAAATGTGATGAAGACTAACTTTGTAGTAATTCAAGTACAGAAGTGATGTGTTTGAATTGATAGAACATTTCGATTTTTGTTATAATTTGGAAAACAATCAGAAGAGAAAAAAAAACATAATGTTCTTTTCCTTTATTTTTTAGCCTCTCTTTATGCCACCATAATCACATCACTATAACAGAGACACAATGATGATGCTTAGTCAGTGGTTGCCAAGTGACAGTTGACCTGTCAACATGCTGCAGCTGAAGACCTTTAACAAACCTTTAAATAAAAGTGTGTGCTGGTTCAGTTCTTGTTGGATGGGGGATGGTGCACGGATACATGAGGTAATACTAACAAACACACAGCATTAATGTTGACAGATGTTAGATTGTCATTTTTACTTTTAGATCCACTACTCAACCTATTATAATTTTTTCCCCTCAGTTGGGTTTATGATTCTTTGATCTCTGACAAATGTGACAAAATTTAGTTGACTTGCTGTCATTGTTTTCTGGCTCTTAAATGTTTCGTAGTCTGTAATTAGGGATGCATCGGTATACCTCACTGAACGGAAATAATTGTGATTGTTCTATGTAACATGGAATGTCTTTTTCAGCCTTCATTGTCAGTAAGTTTTAAATAGGTTTAAAGATTTTAATGACTAAAATTTATACATTATGATTTAGTTCTCAGATGGAGTTCAGATGTGTCTCAAGTGACCACTTCAGATCTCATCTCACTTTCCGCTCTACATGCAAATAAACATGTACATCACTGGAACAAACAGACACAATGTTTTTTTTACACAAAGAAATATATCTTGTTTATGTACAAATAACAAGATATGTAACTCAAATATTGCACATGTATCTACAAACGGTGTGTATGAGTGTACACACTGTATGTATGTCTCAGGGAAGATTTGCATATTGCACACTTAGATGAACATTGCATATGTATATGAAAACAGCTTTATCTATTGTAAATAGCATTTCTATTATAATTCATCTTCTTATTTGTTGTGAGTCTATTTTTTATTCCAACCATTGTGGTGCCACTGTCTGTTCCTTTGTGCTGCCGTGTCACATTGAATTTCCCCTACGGGTGTTCAACAAAAGTAAATGTTATCTTTTTCTTGTCTCATCTTGTCTCAAATGGTTAAGAATGTGTTGTAGACAGTGTTTCAAAAAGTTTAAAAACTTCTTTTCACTCAACAACTCAAACCTGTTTAGGGAGTCTGGGGAATTTATGGCAGCAAAGAAGTAGCTCATGTTGGTTGCTGTAAACATTTATTTGACATGATTACTGTCAATAAAATGTTGTCTTCATAAATCGAATGTAAATGGTGAAATCAGTTGAAACCGTGTGTTCAAACAGCTGCTAAATGTTGGCAGGTAACAAACTTCAGACACAGAAGCAGACTGGGCGGTACAGCGATGCTGCCACAAACTGACACTTTTGACACAGAATTTACAAGAAAGTGTGATTGATTAAGAATTTGTTGTAGCTGTTTCACAAAGGTTTTAAGTTCCTTGTCACGCAACAACTGTGAAAATTAAACTATTTGTATAAGGACAGAATACTAGTTCAATGGTTGGATCAGTTGAAACAGCCAGTGTGCTCACAAACATCTGCAGTTAACATCTGTAGGTTAAGAGACCCAAACATGTCATTTACATACAGTGAATCCATTCTTCCTGTCACATGAGGGCCAGACCACCTCTGAATGTGGTCAGAGTGATCGGATCTCAAATGTGTCTTCAATGTGTTTAGAGGTGTTCACATCTGAACTTAGAGCTGTCCACTTATGACTAGATCACTCAGGATGCATGTTGATAGCAGGTCTGAACAGGGCCTCAGGTATATTGTTCAATGTCTGTAAGGATTTGAGGTGACAGATTTTTGCATTCAGGTCACTCAGACCTGAACTCCCAGTCGAAATGTTTCAATCTTCATACAGATAACACAACTTTAAACTTAAACAATGCATGCAGTTTGTATTTCCAACTTGCATCTTTGTTATATCACAGACAGCGACACATTTTCCTAATCTCTAATCGTCATGCTTTTTTACAGATATGGAGAACCAGACTTTCAGTGAGGATTTCATACTCCTGGAGGGGTTAAAAGTCTCATCTCAATCCTCCCCTCCTGCCTTCATCTTCCTCTTGCTCATCTACATGTTTGCTGTGGTGTCAAACATTAGTCTTCTCACCTTGATCTTTACCACCAGGCGCCTCCACCAGCCCATGTATCTGCTCTACTGCAACATGAGTATTAATGACATTTTTGGGGCCTCAATCATCACACCGCACATTCTGAGAAACATTTTCATACCACCTTCAGAGCGATTCATTCATTATAATAACTGTGTCATTCAGGCCTTCTGTGTTCACTTCTATGCGAGCACCACTCACACCATACTCATGATCATGGCCTTTGACCGCTATATGGCCATCTGCAAGCCTCTGCAATATGCCTCAATCATGACCAAGATGATGGTGATGAAGCTGTCAGTGGGAGCCTGGACAGCAGCTGTTGTCTTTGTTTCAATCCTCTTAGGTGTCACTATTCGTTTGTCACGCTGCAGGCAAGTTATATTCAACCCATTCTGTGACAACCCCACCTTGTTCAAGCTGTCCTGTGAGAGCGTCCTCATCAATAACATCTATGGCCTCTCTTACACTGTGGTCCTGCTGGGCTCCTCCATCGGCAGCATAAGTCTGACATACTTGAAAATTGCTGCAGTGTGTCTGCGCAGTAAGAACAAGGCGCTGAATAGCAAAGCACTGCAGACTTGCTCCACCCACCTGGCTGTGTACATCTTTCTGCTGGTGTCGGGCTTCATTATAGTCATCCTGCACCGTTTCCCTCACCTGTCAGACCACAGGAAGGTTGCATCTGTCTTAGTTCACGTGACTGTGCCTGCCTTCAATGCAGTTATCTACGGCCTACAAATAAAAGAGATAAAGCAGAGGATTATCACTTTGTTTAATAAAAGTAAAGTGGCTCTAATAAAATGATACACACTGTGATCTGATATTCTGCAAGGGAGACATATTGAATGATAATAATATTTTATATTTGCTTCACTGAGGAGAATAGATTCAATCATTTCTCAGGGATCATGTTCTCTTGCAGGTCAGTAGCATTTCACAGAGGAGATTTAAATATTGATCCCAGTTCAGTATGGCAGTCTTTATGAGTTTCTTACAATATATTTACATTTATTTTCTTGATTTGGTTTCAGTTTAACTAATTATTGAAAAGGGTTCTTGTGAACTAAACAGTTTCCTTCGACAAAAAGTATTAAAACCTAAATAGGCTAGTATCATTAAGTGAAGTGAAGTTGCTGCAGTTTGTACCATTCCTCTATGATGAAGCAATATTTTTCAAGATTATTTCAGGCACAGACATCTTTATTTGACAGTAGATAATAGGAGATGCAGCAAAGGTCCTCCAGCCAGGATTCGAAACAGGGTCCGCTGCAAATGTGGCATGCACTCTTAACCACTCGACCACCTGCACTGCAAATCCTCAATGTTGATATCTGCTTCAAAGATAAAGAACGAACAGCTCAACACTAGGATGCATAGTGTTGTTCATGCCAAAGGCCAAGTTTGACAGCAGTTAGCGGGTGACAAACTTCAGATTTCAGTGATGAAACAAACCCTGAAGGGACCAATCGTTCAGTTTATAAGAAGCATTATGCCATGTTGGATCCAAGTGGACGGGGTTCACGTTAACAGAGGTATGAGCATGAGACACTCAGGTTAACACAATCTAGAGATGATGTTGCTGTTTGTTTACTGAATCAACACTAAATTATATCTATTTTTTTGAAATATTGCAAAAATACTCTCTGGATCATCTTACATAATTTAATCTTCTGCAGCCTTGATTATTGTAACAGCCTTTATACTTTATACTCACATCACACCTGTACAGGATTCTAATAGCTTACTGATTATCATAAATGTTTTCACAGCCTGGTTTCTTGCTGTATGTAGCTTGAGATGCTCAGGAAGAGGTCTTTCAGAACAGGAACAAAGTGTTTGCAGCCAGAGCTGCGAGGCTCTGAAAAACCTGCTGAGAAAATCAGGCTGGCTGAGTCAATGTCATCCTTTAAATGTTTTCCTAAAACAAAATTTTCTCAGAGAGCTTTTCCTGATTTAAATCTTTTATTTAACCGTCATATTACAGGAAATGGTTTTAACCATTTCACTCGTTTGTGAAGTAAAACCTCTCAGTTTGATTAGAGTCTATATGAAATGTTATAATTTGTTGATTTGATATGCTGCCTTGTGTGAAAACGTCTGTAAATCAGGCTTTGAAAGATGCACCACAGATAAATATCACTGATATGTTATTACAGCTATGCACAGTATTCAGTATGCTGTGTTTTATTTTTTGGTTTAACACCTGAAATGAAAAATTAAACAAAAATACAAATGAATGAAACCAGGAATACAGCTTTTAGTCAACTCCTCTATTTCAAGAATGTGTTTTAAAGTAATGAGAAGGATTTAAATGAAGCAGTGAAGTGTTTGCTGAGCTGCCTGATCAACCTAAGACATTTAAGCTACACATCAGTGGTTTGGAGAGATTAAAGATTGTGTCCAGAGAGTTTAATGCCAAAATGATAGCATCCCTTTATGAACAATGGTCATATTTTTGTATTCATTATATTATCTACTATTGTCATTTTAATTCATAAAGGCTTTTTGTAGTGCATCATATTCACAATGCAAAATTTGTCAAAAAACTATTTATATCTTTTTCAATTATTAGAAGTCCTGAGCCTCTACTGTAGGTTTTTACTTTGAAAGGTAGTCAGTTTATAGTAGCCTGTACTTGATTGAATAATTCTACTGTCACATCATTGAACCAATTCTTAATATTAAAATATTTGTAATATGCTTACACTGTGCACAGTGGAAATATTCATCTCTTCTCTATTTTGCATTGAATGGTTTCTTTACTTTTTGGATGCTGCTGCTTAACAATGATGAAATGTACTGTACTTATCTTTAGTATTTCCATTTTCTTATACTTCCACTTCATTTTGGAGGGATATATTTTACTTTTTACTCAACTAAAATTAAATGTATAATTTAAGTTTCAAGTAACAGCCTAATTTCCTCAGGCTTGTCATTTCAAGTCTCTGGTGGTTGACAACAAAATCTCTTCATCCTTTTGTTTTCAGCCTGGAATCCAGAAGAGACAGAAGCTCGAGGAGTTCAAAGTGCACACAGGTTCATAAGGGATTAAAAGGTCAGAAATATAATCTGGAGCTGGGCCATTAACAGCTTTAGTGATGAATAAGATCTTAAAATCAATTCTGAAACAAACAGGGAACCAAAGTAAAGAGGCTGAAACAGGTGTGATGTGTTCCTACTTTGCAAAACGACAGACAAGTTAAACTTTACATCTCTTTGTGGTTCAACTTTACATTTAATCAGGATCAATTGTCAACTTCTCTCTTGTCACAACACTGCGCACATGCTCTGGTTAGGTTTAGGCAAAAAACATCATGTATTGGCTTGAAATATCTGTCTGGAAAGTTTCCTGAGATAAAATATCCAGTAGTTTCATGCTTACAAAAATGATTGCACCACAGACTCGAACTGTGTTCACTGGCTTGGCAGCCTGCTCACCTGTAAATCCACAGCTGTCTCATTCAACTCCCGATATAAAAGTCAGGTAATAAACATGTAAAATGAACATGATCTGACACGTTTTGTAGAAATGTCAATATGGTACATAGGCTGTGACACATACTCATTTGGATGTATTAGCGGTTGGCAGAGACTGATAACATTTTATCCCTCCGACTGAGTTGCTTGACTTTTACCTAAGTACCTTTAGAGGCCTTATCAATCCAGATATTATCTTCTTTCAAAACATTAAATTATTTCAATATAATAATAGAATTTATTAATCATTGATATTTATTCAATGTTTCTCTCTCTCATACTTGCTAGGCTGAGATACACCCTCTGCACTATGGAGAACCAGACTTTAGGTCCAGATATTCTGCTTCTGGAGGGGTTAAAGGTCACCCCCCAGTCCTCCATTCCCGCCTTCATCCTCCTTCTCCTCATTTACATCTTCATCATGGTGACCAACATCGGCCTGGTTGTCCTGATCACCATGGAGAGGAGCCTCCACCAGCCCATGTATCTGCTCTTTTGCAACATGAGTATTAATGATATTTTTGGTGCCTCGATCATCATCCCTCGCCTGCTGAGTGACATTTTTGTAACCGTGTAGATTATTATGTGTTTATTATTTTAATTATTATGAATTTTATGTTATTACCCTAAGCATTATTTGTATTATATTACATAATGTCATTGGTTTTATTTTGTGTTTAAATTACGAGGTATTATTAATTTAATTAATTATTTAATTTAGTCTTTATTTTATTTTATTTATATACTCAGTATTCCCTCTGCACAGATGTTTTGGAGATAGAGAGAAAGTATGAGCAGTATGATATTGGTTCCACTTGGCCTTGTTTTGGTGGGGACAGATAATAGAGAGGCACCAGAGAAAGTTCTAGCTCTGCCCTCGCGCGTGTTGCCTCGGTCTTGAACCTCGCCTGTAAGTAGAGTGAATAAAGTCTTCCTGTCCTGCCGTAACGGTGCCTTTTCATTGAAGAACTATTATCACCCTTGTAACCCGCAATACCCACGGTCCTGGCACGCTACCCATCCAGAAACCAGGGTTACAAACTGGTGGCAGCGGTGTTACTTTTTCTTTTCTTTTTTTTTCTTCCGTGAATTAGCCGAGGCAGTCAACTAGCTAACGCCGTGTGGAATCTACCAGACTACAGGCCGCCAGCGCAGAACTCTGCAAGTGTTTTTTTCCACATTCTCCTCGACGGGACAGTTTTGTGGACAGCGCTACAGTGCTAACGTGGGCCGGAGTTTGTTTGTTTTTCACCCGGTCGTTTTAAGTTGGACAGTTGGAAATCATGTCGCTGCAGTCAGCTGCCGATGGCGCTAACGACATCGTTGAGGACAACGACTCTCACGCCGACAGTGACGGTGAAAGCGGCGCGACCCGGAGGGATACACCAAAGACGGTTCTTCACTACAGAGTGGAATTGCCGCCATACTTTCACGGCGATGGTAAGGACAAAGAAAGCTTTTCTCTGTGGAAAACAAGACTGGAACTAGCAGTTAAAGCGTGTGCAGAGGGACAGCAGCTAGATATTGCTACGATACTTCCCACTCGTCTAAGCGGGGATGCACTGGCATATTGGCTGTCTTTACCGCCAGATGTGCAACAGGACTATGAGAAATGTGCAGCTAAGCTGAATGAAGTTTTTGGGAGAAAACAATTCTTGCTGCATTTTCAGACATTTGTAAATGCCAGACAACGCCTGCCTAAAGAACCCTTAGAAGTTTATGCTGCAGAAATTACTAGACTGGTATTAGAAGCCTTCCCAGAATATGGCAAACCAGCTATTGCCATGGAACGCTTCAGAAGATTTGTTGCTGGTCTGGACCCCATTCTCCAGTCCAAATGTCACGAGCATGGTGCAGCTACTCTCGAGGATGCTCTAGCTGTTGCATGTAAATGGGAACGTGCACAAGAGGCATTGAAACTTCTTCCTCCACCTGTCATTTCACCTGCACTCACGCCTTCTGCTATTTCTGCTCCACAAGAGGAACTGTTTGCAGCTATGGTGTCAACCAGACATAAGAAATCTCAGTCAGACCCATCTTCTGAACTTTTTGAAGCAGTTAAACAGCTCTCTAATGATCTTCATGCACTCCGGCTGGAAGTTTCTCAGCTGGGACGTCATCCTGACCTCGCAGCGCAACACTGCATTCCACATGTTGCTGCTTCCACCCAAAGATATGACCAACAAGATGAACAGAGGTATCGGCGTGGCAGAGAAAGATACCGTCGCTCCCCATCTGCGTCACCTGACCGTGGTGGATACTCTCCTGCACGACATCATCACAGATCCAGCTGGTCCCACAGTGATCATGACCATCACAGGCTCAGCCGGTCCAGCAGTGATCATCGCCCCAGATATCCCTCTACTCACCATGACAGACGATACTCACCCGCTCCTCCACCTTCTTCACCTCATCGATATGATCATCATTCTGCTTACCAGCAGGATCGCTTCAGGCAGGGCAGCCCAGACAGGCGCTACTCCCCTCATCGTCCAGGTCCACAAGACCCACATCGTGGTGACTCTCACAGACACGCCTCCCATGACTCTGACAGATCCAGGTATGGTTCACACTCGCCTCTCTCTGCCAGGCAGAGACACCAACAACGAGGAGAAGGAGACTATCATGTCAGCTTCACTGATGAAGACCCCCGTCAGGGAAAAGAGTGGTAGCAGGTACTGAGGGCCAAGTGTCTGCTGCTACCAAACGTGAGGCCCAACAACAGAAGTCACCTCTTCCTTGTAAAGCCCCCACACGTTACGTGATTTCTATCATAGAGAACATTGCCACTAAAGTCTTCTTAGACTCAGGGTCAGACATTTCACTGATTAGTGAGGCCTTTAGGATGTCAGTCCCCTCTTTGAAAACTAAACCCATGCAACGCTCTGAGCTTTTACCTAGGGCAGTGACTGGTGACTATTTAGATAACCTAGGCACACTTCCTATAACCATCAGGCTAGGTAATGAGATGTTCACCCACATAGTCCAAGTGGTCAGGAACATAACACAGCCAGTAATCCTAGGTTGGGACTTCCTGCTTTCACACCATGCAGTATTGAACGTAGGGGAAGGTAATTTGAAAGTGGGCAGCAATACCACTGTTCCTCTCCTGCGTGCTACTGATGTGGCTCCTTTGAGCTGCCATGCTGTCACACTATCACCCATAGTTGTTCCTGCTATGTCACAGATGACTGTTTTAGCTAAGGTTCAGCCCACTATTGGTGTAACTGATCTTGACACAGACTACACAGGTGTCCTAGAGCCAGGTCCACCAAGCTTCCAGGGCCTGTTAGCAGCACGGACGCTAGCTCATGTACAGGCAGGGCTGACTCATGTTAGAGTGATGAACCCCACTAATACTGAGCTCCACATTCCCTCTGACACCAGATTAGGTGATTTCCATGCACTTGATGAAGACCACGAGGTTGAGGTCCATGTTGAGGAACCTAGTGTATCCACAGTTACAGCTAGGACAGAAGCATCTTTTCAACAGTTGTTACCAGATGTTGATCTCAGTCAGGCAGAAATTACTGATGAACAACAACACGAGCTTCAGTCTTTATTGTTGTCATACAGTGATGTTTTCAGTGCTCATGATCATGACTATGGACACACAAACATAGTTAGACACAGTATCAGGACAGGAGATGCTCCACCCATTAAACAGAGAGCATACAGAACCTCACCCAACATGAGAGCAGAGATAGACAGGCAAGTTCAGCAGCTCCTTTCACAGAACATCATCGAAGAAAGTTGTAGCCCCTGGTCTTCCCCTGTTGTGCTCGTGAGAAAGAAAGATGGTAGTTACAGGTTCTGTATTGATTATAGAAAGGTAAATGCAGTTACCATTAAGGACTCATATCCCCTACCACGACCTGCAGATGCTCTTGACAGCCTCTCCGGTGCTTGCTGGTTCAGCACCATGGACTTATGTAGTGGATATTGGCAGGTCGAGCTTGAAGCACAAGACAAGGAGAAAACAGCTTTCAACACTGGCAGTGGACTGTACCAGTTCAAGGTTATGCCTATGGGCCTAACCAATGCTCCACCGACATTTCAGAGACTAATGGAGCTGGTGCTTCACGGCCTGCACTGGAAAGAGTGTTTGATTTATCTGGATGATGTCCTTGTTTTCAGTCGCTCTTTTGCAGATCACCTACAGAGTCTCACAGAGGTTTTCAGCCGTTTCCGCTCAGCTGGTCTCAAGTTGAAAGCCAAGAAGTGCCAGTTTGCACAAACACAAGTCACCTTCCTCGGACATGTTGTCTCCAATCAGGGACTGCAACCAGATGCAAGGAACCTTGAGAAGGTTCGGAGATGGCCTACACCCAGAACAGCTACAGAGGTGAGAGCATTCATTGGACTGTGCTCTTACTACCGTAGGTTCATCAAAAACTTTTCTGTCATCGCAGCTCCATTGCACACTCTCACACACAAAGGAGCAATCTTCAAATGGACTGTTGAATGTGAGGATGCGTTTCAATCCCTGAAACATGCTCTCACTCATCCACCAATTGTGGCACATCCCATTTTCACACAACCTTTTCTCCTGTACACTGATGCTTCACAGGGCAGCATTGGCTCTGTGTTGTCTCAACGTCAAGATGATAAAGAACGTGTTATTGCCTACGCAAGCCACACACTCAGTCCCTCTGAAAAGAAATGGTCTACGTTTGACCGTGAGTTCTGGGCAGTTGTTTGGTCTGTGAGACATTTTAAACACTTTCTCTCTGGCAGCACATTCACTGTGATTACAGATCATAAGCCCCTCCTGAGTCTGAAGAAAACCCCAGTGGACAGTGACCCCACAGGGAGACGCAGTCGATGGATCTTTGAGCTAGATGTGTACGACTACAACATCTTACACAGAGAAGGCAGACAGCATGCTAACGCGGATGCCATGTCCAGACGTCCGACCACTGAGGTTCACAACAAAGCTGTCCAGTGTGTTACCTCTTCCATCACCACCACAGACACCACAGCATTGCCTAGCAGAGACACAAATGACAACACTGACACACATTTGCCAGAACTTAGCCACACACTTTCTGTTGACCTAGATAAACTGCAACAACAGCAACATGAGGATGAATGTCTCAGGGAGGTCATTGCATGGCTACATGATAACAAGCACCGGCCAGCCATTGGTCGTTTAAAACACTCCTCCCCCACACTGAGGAAACTTTGGCATGAGTTTCCCAAATTGCTAATTCGACAGGGAATTTTGTGTAGAAAGGTCAAAGCAAACCCAAACACACCTGTTAACTTCCAGGTTGTTTTACCCACAGCTCTCATTCCCACAGCATTGACATGTTTACATGGTAATCAGTTCAGTGGTCATCTGAGTGCAGAGCGCACACTTCAAAGAGCTAGACGTATCTGTTATTGGCCATATATGACCCGTGACATTCATAAGTTTTGTGTTGAATGTTTGCCATGTCAGACACGGAGCTGCCCCACACCACATGAAAGAGCTCCCCTGCAGCCTATCCAAGCTGAGAGGCCATTTCAGAAAGTGGCCGCAGACATCACTGAACTTCCTGTTACGTCAGCTGGCAACAGATATGTTCTTGTAGTTATGGACTATTTCACCAGATATGTCAACCTTTTCCCATTGAAGGATCAACGTGCTACTACTGTGGCAAAGTGTATGTTTGAGGAGTACATCAGACATCATGGGGTGCCAGAGTCACTTCACACTGACCAAGGGAGACAGTTTGAGTCAGACCTCATCAAGCATCTCTGTGGTTTCCTTGGCATTAATAAGACCCGCACATCACCATACCACGCCCAGTCAGATGGCATGGTTGAGAGACTGAACCGGACACTGAAAGATCAGCTGGCTAAATACATTGTTGAAAGTAGTGGTGAATGGGACCAGTATTTGCCACAAGTTGAGCTCGCTTACAATTCAAGTGTTCATTCAAGCACTGGGTTTTCTCCTTTCTTCTTGGTTAATGGTAGAGAACCTAACTTGCCACTTGATGTTATGCTGAACTGTTGTCCCGCTGTAACATCTTCTACCCCTGGTACACCAGCAGCTTATGCAACACACCTTGCCACACGATTGTCACGTGCTTTCAGAGAAGCAGCTCACAACTCTGCTACAAACAAGCAGCGTCAGAAGACTCAGTACGACAAAAAGGTTGTGTTCCACCCACATCAACCAGGTGATTTAGTTCTCCTGGATGATCCTGCACAAAAGATGAATAAGCTGGCTCCCAGATGGAAGGGTCCCTATGTGATCCTGCGGCGCATGAGCACTGGTGGTTACCCAGGTGTTACATATGAGATCAAGGATCCGAGGAGCACAGGCTCACGAGAATGGATTGTTCATCATAACAGACTGAAAGCCTACAAAGGGACTTTTCCAGCTACCTCTCCTGTCAGACAGGCACCTACTGCACCTGCTGAGCAGAGCACCAGCAGAGCACCAGCCCCTCACCTCACGGCCTTGTCAGGGGCCTTGCCTTTTCGCCCTCCTACCCCTCCACATGTGCCTGATGGTGCTGGGAAACAGCCCACACTGACTCCAGTCAGGGGTGCTGCTCGATGCAGTATTCCACCCTCTCCTCCTCACTCATCCTCCCCCTCTTCTCCCTTCTCACCCTCATTCCCCTCAGCCCCCTCCTCCCCTGGTGGCCCCACTAGCCCCACTACACCTCAGTCACTCTCTCAGGAACCTGTGGGCCTCATGTCCCGCAGTGGCCGCCAGGTGAAGCGTCCACTTAAATACAGAGACTTTGTCACTTAAGGGACTGTGATTGCACTATGACGCCCCCCTCACATGTTTTGTTTCTTGCTATTGAAGGTGTGGTGTTATGTTATAATGTTTACATATGCCTGTTTGTATTGTCTTGCATATGTAAGGGAATATACATGCACATGTTCTATGTGATATTTTCCTGTGAGTTACTGATAAGCTGAATTTATAGATGTGTTCCACCTTTACACATGTTGGATTGTTGTCTCATGTATTTTCATGTGTGCTATGGCAGGCAGTTGTTGAAATGAGGACATTTCTACTTGTAGCAAGGGAAGACTGTAACCGTGTAGATTATTATGTGTTTATTATTTTAATTATTATGAATTTTATGTTATTACCCTAAGCATTATTTGTATTATATTACATAATGTCATTGGTTTTATTTTGTGTTTAAATTACGAGGTATTATTAATTTAATTAATTATTTAATTTAGTCTTTATTTTATTTTATTTATATACTCAGTATTCCCTCTGCACAGATGTTTTGGAGATAGAGAGAAAGTATGAGCAGTATGATATTGGTTCCACTTGGCCTTGTTTTGGTGGGGACAGATAATAGAGAGGCACCAGAGAAAGTTCTAGCTCTGCCCTCGCGCGCGTTGCCTCGGTCTTGAACCTCGCCTGTAAGTAGAGTGAATAAAGTCTTCCTGTCCTGCCGTAACGGTGCCTTTTCATTGAAGAACTATTATCACCCTTGTAACCCGCAATACCCACGGTCCTGGCACGCTACCCATCCAGAAACCAGGGTT